>MU278007.1:372314-432507 GCA_022385765.1 Trametes cingulata
GCCGCACATTTTGGCCTGTCAACCAAGCCCTAACCCGGCCCTAACCCCAACCCCCCCTACTTTTCGCCTATAAATATACCACTGCCACGCGAGCGCCAAGGCGGTACGCGTGTACTTTGCGGTTTCTGCCATGTACGGACCCACGAGGTCATGTGTGAAGTAGCCCGGTCCGGAAACGGTCCGGGTTCCGGGGCGTGGGCATGGCTGTGCCCTGGGAGCCGCTCGTACGCCCTGCGTGGGACGATAAATCTACTTCGGGAATGGTTTGACTAAGCAGCCGGTCCGGAAACCTGTACGGTCCAGAACTGTGACGTCATAATGATGCGATATCGCATCAGGTTCGCAACAGAGTCTAGACACGGGCTAGACCCCGTTGGATTGGTAATGCTTTATAGTCAGAACCAATAGCGTTATTCGCTCAGGCCGAGCGCTCCGCGCTCGGCGGCCGATTTGTCATTGACTTTACTTATGTTCCCGGAATCTTTGATCCGATGCCTAAAGTGGAACAAAGGAGTGATTCGTACGGAATTACTAAGCAGCCCTGATGAGCCGTATAAAGGCGAAACAGGTCGCTCGGGGGTTTCCCTCGAGCCTGTTGGCTGTTTCGTCCAATCATCCCCGTAGTACATCTGTCGCGCCGACGCTTCGCGTCGGCACTCCCCCCCTAACCCTAGACGACCACATGAATAAGATTCTGGAGGTTCTAGGGCCGCTGGCGGAGTGCGTTGGCCAGGGCTCTCCGTGACACCTAATCACTGACCTCTATGCAGTATCCAACACGCACGTGTCCTGATCTTCGTCTACACCCACTTGCATGATAGTACTGGGGTCCCTTTCTTTGGAGCTAACTTAGCTGCGCATGACCTCCGCAATGTACCGTCCTACTTTCGTACTCTGTCGAAAACCTCGCTCACACGCCCTACAGTGGTTCGATGTCCTCATACCGGAAGGAGTACGCCCATGGCTCCGCAAACACGACACCAGCCTCTTCATGCTTTGCTGTGGCTCTCTCGTCACTTCTGAGACTGCGTACGCGGAGCTCAAGGCTCAATGCCTACGGTACGTATTGCTACCAACGCGACCGCCAAGTACTCACTCCCTGCCATAGTCTGCACATCACACGCCTGCTCGCATTTCAAGCTCAAGCTTTCCAAGCCGCCTTCGCAACATCCTTCTTCGTCGGCTATGCGCTGCGATTCCTGGTCGAAGGTTTCTCATTCAATGACACGCAAATTGGCAACGTACTTGCCCAGTCGCACGATCTCGGACGACACAGTTGCGTCATCATGATGACGCCCCGCCATGACCCTCCGGGAGTCACCGTCGCCGAGTACTACTGGACGAGCCCAACTATTCGTCCTCACGGCGAAAATATACCTCCTCAATGCCCCGACTGCTACGCGCTATCAAGCTTCAATATTACCTGCGACTCCCGCAACAGGACCACCACGATACGTTGCCAAGAACCCGGTTGCAGCTACGTACGCGTCTACGAGCCCCCGAAGAAGGACATCAAAGAGTTACCCACTGTCGAAGGAACATGGGTGAAGCACGTACGCGAACTCTAGTCTAGATAGTCTACTCATGTGATCAGCCACCTACCGTACTATGAGACCCTCAACGCGTGAACGTTCGACCTATCTCGAAGAATCGGTTCCTGCGGAGCGGCGCTGCCCGCTCCCGCTAAAGCAAGTAACTACTGTAAAACGCCACTATCCGTTACATCTAGCGGGATCGTACGCGATGGTAAGTAGTCTGCGGGCCGGGACCGGCAAGCGCGCGAGCTCGAACGCTCGTTGCGTGAGCGCCAAATACAACACTCTGATCGCGATGAGATGGATTACCGGAAGCTCCGCGCGGAGCACTTTGCTCCGCGTCTCCATTAGCTCCGTGCGCCTCCTTACGGATCGAACGGAGACAAATGGCTTTCCTGATGCATGTGTGATACAACAAGAAAGTCAGAGCATGGGTATGAATGTCCGTAAGACCTGCCGTGCCAACCTCGCAGATCGCACACACACGTCCGCAATGTACACGAAGGCCCGGATCAGAGCAAGCACTCGACGCGCTTTCCGCGCAGTGGGTCGGCAGCGACATGTTCGCGAGCACTCACGCTCGTTGCCGATCAACCACCGGACATAGCGGTGTGCAATCCACTTCGTGTCCTCTTCTCCCTGCACCTGCGCAATGTGGCATCATTAGAGCGGGATGACCATCCCTAGGATCCAATCACACACCTCAAGAACGGCCTTCAGAATGTGCGCGATGCAGTACACATCCCAAGAATAGGGATCGAAGGACTTGACCCCGTTTGGCGGACGAACCTGAGTGGGCGGAAGGGCGACTGCACTTTGTTCACCAGGTCCTCGCTGGAAGGTCATCGACGAGCCGAAGTCGATGATATAGACTTTCCCGAATTCAACGCGCTTGTGATCTCGTGCGTTGGCTGCGCTGGCTCCAAGCACGTTGTCGATGCACAGGTCCTAGAACGAGCCTCATTACTCGTATGCACCATTCTAAGGTGACGAGATCGACGCCTACCATATGCGCAATGTGATGCCGGTGCAGAAACTCAACACCCTGTCATGTTGGTTAGCCTCGGAGCGGCCGTTCCAGCGAGAGAACATCATTCACACAGACCTCGACAATCTGCAGGAAGATACCCAGGAGCTGATAAAGCGTCCATATCCGACCCCCGTATATGCTGTATACGCTCGTAAGGTACGGCATTATCAGCAAGGGATGGCCGAGCTCGGAGATCTCGCACGGGAGGGTGTGATTTGGAGATGCCGGGTCGAGTCGGAGGAGTCGCTCGTACGCCGCAAGCTCTTGCGTGTCGGGGTCGAGAATCTTTATAACATATTGGGGTCGTTGCCGGTGTGACGTCGCATATACGAAACCCTAGCGACCCTTCAGGTCAGAACGCCTCCTTATCATTGAAGAGGAGGGCAACAAGTACTGACCAGCTTCAAGGGGTCAACTGGGACAAGCCCGCGTCGTTGTAGATCAGGATGATTCCGGAGGCGTTCCGGGACTCCCAGAATTTGGACCTCGCCAGTGTGATCCCGAACATACCAGGGCGGACCTTCAGACATGATATCAAGGCCGAACGAGTATCGTAGGTGCAAGGCTCAGTAAGACGCGGCGGTCGCGGGGAGTCGATCAGAGCGACTCCAGTGTGGCTATCAGGCCGTCAGTACGGAACAGGTGCGAGAGTTGGGGGCCGCGCGCGGTTCGTGCCCGGGTGCGAACTTCGAACTTGGAACAACAAACAATCTAAAGGGTGACCGACGTTTAGATAAGCACTACAGTCTCCGAGAACTTGAGAGCACGCGAGACCAAGCTCTTCCCGTTGCCGGCGTGTGCATGCTCAGGCAGTAGTACCACTTGCACGCTCAGACGAGCCTGCTTAACAGAGATCTGGATCGGCCAACAGGTTATGTACGGGTACTAACATATGTACAATACGACTACGACAACGATTAAGTACAGGCTTGGACGTCTACTAGTACAAGGTATCATACACTATGGCAAGCCGCCCCCGGAGGCTCGGAGCCAGCTGCACTACTAACATAACCTAGTAAGAATCTGACCTGACGGCCATCACCTCTACACCATTCCTTCGCCTCACAAGATGAGCCGGCGCGCGCACCTCAGCACGACACAGGCTGCACGCTCACGCTCATGCTCACGATCGCCTCCAACCCTGGACCCGAGCCGCGTACCGTCACCGCCTTGCCAAACGACGACTCCACGAAGTCTTCCTCCTCGTCCTCATAGAAGTAGAACCTCGGCGCGGGCGACGCGGGACGGGGCGGGATCTCGTCTCCGAACGCCGCGCTCGAGGTCGGGGTCTCGTCGTCTTCGGAGCTATGGCTGTCTACAGCGGCAGCGGCGGCGAGCTCATGCGCGAGGGTCGTCCGATACAATGGAGGCCGGAAAGGACGCGCTGACGGCTCGGGCGACGCAGCAGTCGATGGCAGGGCCGACAGGTCCGTCGACGCGCCCGCCCGCTTCAGCCCTGACCCAATCCGCGAGCTTGGGAGCCTCACCACAGGCGTCGCCTCGGCCCTCCCGCTCTCCCCATCCTCCTCCCTCTCCTCCCTCTCCTCCGCACCCTCGTCGCTCCACCCGCGCACCGGCGTCCCCGGCCTAGGTGCCTCGAGCTCGACCTTCGTGAGCGGGCTCGCGAGGGGTACGAGGCTCGGAATGTCCTCCGTCGCGTCCCACGCGAAGACCCTCTCCTCCTCCTCCGTCTGTGCTCCCTCTCCCACTTCATGCCCCGGCGGAGGGGCGAAGATAGGCGCGGACCATCCATGGATAGGATGCATCGGTCCGGTGGTCGGCGGGTACGAGGAATGGGGCGGGTCTTGAGCGGGAGCTGCTTGGTCGGGGCTGGGAGGATAGCACAGTGGGGAGCCGGGCGGGTACGGTTGCGGCGGGTACGGCTGTCGGTCGATGAGGACCTGCCATCGCGCACGCCAGTCGACTTCCCAAGGTCTCTGTACGTCGCGCGGCGGAGCGCGCGACACGCCAGCCTCCGCGCCCTCCGATCCCGCGTCCGCCGTGCTCGCCTCGGACGGGCTCGCGCAGCCCTCGCTATACATCGACGCCGGCGACTCCGGCACACCCATGATCACTCCACCCGCCCAGAAGAGCGCCCCGCGCCTGCGCTCCTGCTCCCTAACCAACAAATCGTTCAGCCACAGGATCTTCGCGATCGAGTACGTCGGGAAGTTGATGAACGCGCGGTCGGGCCAGTCGCAGTACGGGTCGCGCAACGCCCTCAAGTCGCCCAGACGCGGGAAGATCGGCGCGTACGGGTTGTACGTCTGCAGGCGCGCCTCGCCTCTCCTCCCCATCTGCTCCTCCACCCTTACCTCCGCCTCTCTCCGGTTAGGCGACTGAGGGAGACCCCTGGAGCGCGGCAGCACTGGGGGCGCGGGGTACCTCAAAGTCGCCCTCAAGCCGTCGCGCGCATACTCGGCCTGGACGGCATCGAGGCGGTCGACCTGTGCCTGCCAGGCGCGCCAGAGGTGGAAGCGGTGGTCCCAGAACTGGCGGCACGTCTGGAGAGCAGCGCGCGAGAGGCCGTGGTGGATGAGCGGGGGCGGGGCATCGGGGGCGGGTTCGTCGAGTTGGATGTCGGTGTCGTCGGCGGATCCGGCGGAGGGGGAGGTATCGCTAGGTGAGGAGGTGGAGGTGGCATGGTGAGATGGCGCAGGAGTGGGCGGAGGGAGGTATGCGGATTGGGGAAGAGGCGGGGGCGGGAAACCGTCACACCCCGGCTCGTCCTCATAGTCATACAAATCCTCCGAGGAGGACGACGTCGGCGAATCGAGCGACTCGCTCGACGACGCAGAGCTCGTGGGCGAGATTGGAGAGGGTGGGCACAGCGAGGGGAGTGCGACAGCGAGCGGCTTCGCGCCTTCCTCGTCTGACCCGTCATCGTCGTCGCTGTCGCTGTCGTCGAACGACTTGAGCCTCGTGCTGGTGCGGATGGGGGCCAAGTCGGGGAAGAGCTCTCTGCAGCTCTTTGTGCGGGCGAGCTGTGGTCTGCGGTATCCAACGCGACTCGGCGCGCGGGGCGGGATCGACATCTCGTCGTCTGCTGTGTGTGTGGGGGAGGCGCAGTGTGGGTGGGTGTGGTTGATGGCGGTCATGAGTGTTCGTGAAGGAGTCGTGCTGAGGGGGAGCTAGTGTTGGTATGCTCGCACGCAGGCAGGGAGGGCGGCGTATGGAACGGAGAGCGGGCGGACGTACGAGTGTGGCTAGATCGCGTGCCAGCGGTCGTTACAATGTTTCCAGTGCGCGTGCGTTGAACAACAAACACAATGTATCACAGACAGGGTATGTTGTACAGAGAAGCGCGGGGGTGGCGGGTGCGGGCTGGCGGCGGTGTGCGTGGTATGGCGGAAGTGGAAGTGGAAGACGAGGAAGGGAAGTGAAAGCAAAGACGGGACGCGCTGTGGTTCGCATCTCCGATCTTCATTAGACGCCCGCCTCTACGCGTGCATCACGTGGACGCGCGACCCCCTCCTCGCAAGTGGCGCGCGCGGTAGCCGTGTCGCGCGATTATGTTCTCTCCATCGCGTCGTCTTTGCGTGCGTAGGACACAAAGCGCATTTGGTACAAGAAATAGTAGACGTTATGTATGTAGAACGACTCATACAATTCAAGTGTCGACGCGAACCACGACGGAGCTCAGCTGCTCACAACAAGTCACCTACGGTACTTGCACTGCTATTTGGAGTACAGAGCCGCGTACAGAACATCTGCACTACGGATCATGTTACATGCATCACGCAATGGTCCCCGAGGTGAGTGCACTGTGTCGCAGCAGCACGGACGCCATCTCCGTGCTCAAACACGCCCTCTGCGGGACACGCGATGGACGAGCGGGGTCGAGACAGGCCACGGCTGACCCTGCAGCATCTAACCACGCGTAGGTCCGCACGTAGAGGCTGCATCGCGAAGAAGCGGCACGCGGAACAGCGCAGTCCGGGGAGAGGATTGGGGAATGCGAAGGTGGGGAAGGCTTGGAGACGCTGCCGCGATGCGACCGGGCGAGGGAAACGAAGCTGCGAGCACGCGGGGCCGTTCATATTCTGGTCCTCAGAAGGCTGGGATGACATAGCAGAGCGTGTAGCTTTCGAAGCACGTAACGGATCAGCTGGACAGGGGAGGTTAATGAAGAACCCGTGTCGAGCACGCACCTCCGCCATCCCGTAGCCCTCATGAGAACGCGAATTCGCAAAGAAAACGCAGCCTATCTGCACAGATCTTCGCGCTCTAACGCGGGGAAGAAACTGTGCGAGCGTGCGCACAGGCACGCACGAGAGCCCGAGTCTATTGGGCGTGCAAAGTCAGACTCGGCGCGCCGGAGATGACGAGTACTTCTCGGAGCAGGTAGCGCATGGAGAGAAGACGAGCTGAGTTCTGGAGCATGTGCACGACACGAGACGCGCTGCGCTGCAGCAGCCTGTGTTCGTCGTGGATGTGGTGGACGTGGAGGAGGACGCGCGGACTCGACGCGGCCTCTTCACGGGCGCCTGCACGTGTCTCTCTCCTTCCCCCATCTCAAAACCGCACCTCCTCCTCGTAAGTCCCCAGCATTCTCTCTGCACGTCCTCTGCTCATCTCTACACCCCAACAA
Source organism: Trametes cingulata (assembly GCA_022385765.1). NCBI lineage: Eukaryota > Fungi > Basidiomycota > Agaricomycetes > Polyporales > Polyporaceae > Trametes > Trametes cingulata. The sequence continues at coordinate 379,471 of MU278007.1, forward strand.
CCACCGCACACACGTCGTACGACCTCCGTCTCCTCGCCCACACCGCCGTTCCGCTCACCACCCAGACCCGACCTACCGCGCCATGTCCGACAAAGTCGACATGCCCACCTCCGTCGCCTCCGACGCCACCCACAAGTCCGGCGGCGACAACGGCAGCAGCACCGGCCCCAAGGCCATCATCAAGAACGTCGACATGTCCGAGGAGATGCAGCAGGAGGCCGTCGACGTCGCCCACGCCGCCCTCGAAAAGTACAACATCGAGAAGGACATCGCCGCACAGATCAAGAAGGAGTTCGACAAGCGCCACGGCCCCACCTGGCACGTCGTCGTCGGCAAGAACTTTGGCTCCTACGTCACCCACGGTCAGTCTCGGGCGTCGTCGTCGCGTCAGGACGCGCGCGCTGACGCTCGTACGACCGACAGAAACGAAGCACTTCATCTACTTCTACATCGGCACCCTCGCCATCCTCATCTGGAAGTCATAGACAACACCCGTGTCGTACAGGAACAGGAGGGGAATAGCCGGTCGGGCGGGAGGGATATAACCATCGCCATCCATCGCACGCGTACGCCGCCGTAACCACCTCCGCACTCTCCCTCACTCGCGCTCTATTTCGTTTTGTCGCACCTCGAGCTCCGTCGTCCGCTGTATAAAGCTCATTCTTGCCGCTCTCTCCGCCCGTGTGTGTCGTTCTGACGCGTCGCCATCAGCAGGTACGCGTGCTGTTGCCTGTATTTGCTGATCTCCTACGCCCCAGATCGACTCGATCTAAAGGAGCAACCCACATTCGCTCATGATGGGCGCACCTAACCGCACAAACAGAGGTGTGGGCGCCGGAGCTCTGAGACGATTCGATGGACATGGCTGCCCTGTCAGTGGCGGCATTATTCACCGCCCCGATCTCCTTCGCCATCGTCGCCTCCACGTACGCCCCTGCGCGTTTGTTCGTGCCGCCAACGCAATTTGGTACCCAGGACTTACGCCCACAGCGACGCCGCCCACGGTATTAGGGTCACGTAACGCCCCCACCTCGTCTTCCATATATAACGGCTCGAGAGGGCCTTTACTCTCACCCACAGCAGCTCACCTTCGACCATCCCACCCCCCATATCGCCATCTAACGCCATGATTCAGCTGAACGACGACGCGACCGCATCTGTGCAGTACGTCCCGCGCCCCTCCACTTAATTACTCCCGCTGACACTGCGCCACCCCTCCAGCCCTCCGTCCTCCGAGTCCCAGAGTGTTCCCAGTGCTCCTGAGATGCCGAAGGACCTCCAGGAGGTCGAACAGGACGTTGGGGACCTCGACGCGTACGTAAACACCCCCTCCTCGTCCGAGCGCCCATTCTCGCAAACTCACCAACGCGTCACCAGCGGTCTGGTCTCCCGACCGCAGAAAGATACAGTACGTCAGGCGGGTGGTGCGACCAGTGATCATAGAATCACTGATTTTCAGCAGGCTTCGGCGAGCGACTCGCGCAACGGCGGGAGCGAGGCCAAGGACACCGTGGCGTCGTCGCCCGCTCCCGCGCCTCGACTTTCCTCGAAGAAGCGGTCGAGGCATGACGCGTAGAACGCGCCTCGGGAATGCACGTACGTCGCATACTCTATCCGCACGTAACGCGTCGATGTGCTGAGGACCGTCGGTACAGAGCACGCCCGCGTACTTTCGAGTATAATCCCCTCTGATGTACTGCAGATGTAGTTTCTGGTATATATGTGCCATAGTCGTATGCTTGGCAATGCCCTTGTCCGCGAAATGAAGATCATCACCTTTTCGACGACGTCTAAGCATTGCACGCATCCTGCTGTTCTGTCCCTATCGATCCCCGCTTTTCCGGTCTATGTTGGCCCAGAGGGTCGTCGCGCTCTCGCCTTCTCTACCTTGAGTGCACAACCGTGGTTCATTTCACGCAGTCAGATTCAGCGTAATCTAGCAGTGGAAGGCGCACTGTGCTCCCGCTCGGAGACATGACGGCCGCGACGCTCAGCTTTCCTCGTCTTGTCCAGAGCGTGGCGCTCGGATATGCTGTCGAGCAGACCTCGAAGGGGGCATCTGACGGCGGTGTAATATGCACTTCTGCGAACATGAGCTCGTATATACCGCATGCTCGAAGGAGCCTCATGGCATGGACGACGGTTTATCACTCAGGCGTCCATAGCACTGTACATAACATCAGTACAGCACCGTACACGCTCACCGACTCGAGCACCGCAGACACGGGTGCTCGGCTTGAGATTGGGAAGTCATGCCCGTTGTTCGAGCCGTCGCTATCGTCGCGTGTCAATTGTATACTGTGCATGCACGAAGCGTCTCCGCACCGTTCTTACTGCGGAACCAGCACCTGGCGTAACTCCCCTTCGCGCCCGGTGCAGCCGCCGTAGCGAAGTCTACTAGGACTAATTCGAAGACGGTCGATGGCACTCTCACGAACAAAGGGAGCGTCTCGGAGTGGACAATGCTCAGCAAGCTCAGGCTGCGACCACTCGTTGAAGCGCCTGCATTGCGACCGCCACTTCCAAGGAGGTATAATCGCCCGTCAAATCTGTACTCAGTCGCTGTATTCAGATCCCCAAGTACATGCTCTACGCTTTACGGATTCACTGTAGTACAGAACACACTCAACGATATGAACAGATCATCAATCCTCGCATTCGGCCGTCGATTCCGGGTTCGGGGACGGCGGACCTGCGGAACGGGACATGAAGAACCATGAGCGCCCCGTGCGTCGAAAGCAAGCTATAGACCTACCGAAGAGTCCAGACTGACCCTTCGTGGTAAGGCCAGGTTCGTCTGGAGCTCAAAGAACAGTATTCAGTGTCTGCGATTTAATCGTCGAGGACGAGGACAGACTCGGACGTACCATCAGACCAGAGGCTGCTGGCAGGAACCTTTAACAGCAGCGAACCAGGAGGTTCGGTCCTGGTACGCCGCTGCGGTTTGTTCGGAACTCGGTGCCAAGCTGGGGGCGTTGGTCCATTCCGCTGCGGCTGCCTTGAGTGGGCGACGTGAGACACTGTATTCCCTCCCGAGATACTACGGAAGCGACTCACTCTTGAGAGCGGTATTCGGGCTGCTGCGCGTGTTGAGACGCTTCCAGCGTGCCCACCCGCTCTTCCAGCTTGTTCACCCGTACGTGCAATTGGCTCACCAACGATATCACCTCATCAATACTCTGCCGTTCCGTCTTCTCGGCGAATGTAGGTTGGCTGGGATCGTGAACATCGAAGGCTGAGCGCACAGAGCACGGAGTAGACATACCTAACTGAGCGTTCCTCCTCTCCCGATTGCTGCCCTTCTGAGCTGCGCTGACCGGGATCGACCTCAGGTAGTGCACTGTCGCCCTCGATGATTTCGGATGGCTCCTCACAATAGCCAGGAGTCTCATCTGCGTTAACTGCATGAGCCGAAACGTCAGTTGAGTCTCGTCATAAAAGGTACTGGGGGATGTAAACGCACGAGTGGACGGCGTCATAGTCGGCTACAGGAACTGGTGGCGTGCACTTGATGGGGTACCTAGGACGTATGTTTGTCGGGAAGTAGTGCCGGCACCGAAGCCAGCGGTGCACTTATATAGCGACCACACTGGCCTTCGGGGGTCCTGCTCTCACGGGCACGCTGCGGGCAATCGCGTCGTGCTAACAGTGAAATTGTTTCCTACCGGTGATGAACAACCGTCAGTCCAGCGCGGAGAATATGTGCTATTGAACAGACCTTTGTTAACCTCATTATGATGAGCGGGGGATCAACCACAAGCAGCGTCAGTGACTCCGTCGAGTACCTTCGATGGTAGGTTGCCCAATTGTATACATGACGTAGTATGGCGGTATCATTTCTGGGTAAGAGTCCGATTGTCAGGAGCCTAAGGAGGCGACAACATGAACATCATCAGTGGCAATAACTTCAGACAATACTTAGGCTTGCTGTTTCTAGCCACCGCGACGGCGTAAACGGAAGTGAATGGCAACACTGTGATGATGCTTCTACGTCTTCTGGTCGCATTAGTACTATTCGCTAAGCTGAGGGGCGTTCCTGGGGCGAGCTATGAAAATTACTCCTCATGGTCAACATAATGGCCACCGGCCGGCGGGGCTATCCAAGTAGTGGTGGACAGCGGCGGCCCCAGTGGTGATCATACCTCCCTTTCTCTCCATCCACGCGAACGACATTCTTGAATGCATCAGGTAAGCCTCAAAATCAAAAGCGGCGCGCGAGGCTGATTCCAGAGCTCACCTCCACGTCCGCTAGCATTCGGCGAGCGCTGAGCCACGCAGTGGCTCGAACCACGCATCGTACTAGGGCACCTCAAAGCCTGTTGGAGAGATCCAACCCTAAAATCTCGGAGCTCTCTGGAATGGCTGAGGGTGTTGTCTATTCTAGACACGCCTTCGACTCGGAGTCTCCTCGGAGCCAAACACAGAGTCGCCACTTCGAGGTCGAGGCACTCCCCGCAGGGATCTTTCGGGCAGCGAGTCCTAGTCCAGACACCCCCTTCAAGGCGTTCTAGTGAGGTACGCTCACTTCCGGTCTGTTGAGCGGCAGAGCCACGGACACATGGGTGGCTACAGTCGGTGGCGTTAGCTAGGGCTGTCCGAGTAGGACACGAATATGTCGCCAACGAGCAATCAGGGCGCTGCATAGAAGTTCTGAGGGACTGGAGTAGTATTGACACGCAGGTGTACGGGGCGTAGAGCGAGAGATCAAGCCATTCGATGATCAGTCGTGAGTCGGTGGCCATGGTGGGTGGCGAGGAGAAAGTAGTTAGACGCTCAGTGGAAGTGTGGCCGCCACACTCGACGACTCCGGCAAACGGCGCCGCTCGAGCTCAAGGGTCGTCTCTATCCGTTGTGGCCGGCATCCGGAAATGTACAACTCCACAGAGCGAGCGCTGACATCTTCGCCGGAGACCAAAGGCGTAATGTCAATACCTGAACCACAGAACAAATTGATGCTAGTAATGTACAGGTGAGTCGGTCAACTACAACACGCGTTTCCCAAGTCCACGGCATCTTCTCTACAAGAACAACGGCGGGAGCCAGTCGTCCGAAATGTCCGATAGTACGACAGGGTACTCCGCGTCCACGTCAGGAAGCTCAACCGCCTCGAACCGGGGAGCTTTGGGCGTTGACTCAACCATGTCCTTGTCCCGCGACTATGGATGCGACGTGAGGACCCTCGTGGAGACATAGGCAAAGCGGGAGACGTACGGTCGAAGAGTGTGTGTTTGACTGCCTTCCGTGCGTCAGGCTATGTCTAGGTGCGTTCTGTTGCGCCTATGCCAAACCCCCCAATCAGTGCAAGCCGACCATTTTTCAAGAGGAGCCGCACCTCGTCCGAGTCCCGGTCGCGGCGGGTAGACAGTGACAGACATTCTACAACAGAAGTAATACTGTACGCCGATTCCCTGACATAAGTAAGACGTGAGGATTGAGTGTCGAGTACGGGAACATCATGCAACGACGTACGGTTGGGTAAGGTTCATGAGGGGCTTCTCCGCGTCGTCGAGGAGCAGTCCCAAAGCATTGTAGAAAGCCATTGTATGCAAGCTTCGACGATTCGGCGTTGGGTGAGATTAACGATAACATAGCAGAATATCGAGGGCGTACCGCGAAGATAGTGTGTGGCAATTCGCCTCCTCCAGAGAGTACAACTGCTGCGACTACGTAGATGCTGCGTGATGAGTGTGCAGAAAGAGAAGGTGTGTGACAGCGATGCGCAGCCTGGGCATCTGCATTTATGGTATTTGCCAAAAAGACCGGAGCTTGGCAACGCTTTGTGAGCGGTGGGGCCATTGTACCAATTGTCAGATACGGACCAAGCGTCGAGCGCCGTCACCTAGGCAGACCGATTGTACAATGGTTAGCTAGATATCCTCTTCGATTCGAACAAACAGTAAAGGGCAAAACTCACACACTTAACTGTTCGAGAAACGTTGATTGTGGCCCAGCTACCGGCTTGGTGTGTGGATGCGACCGCTCGGCGTCGGCCACAGCCTAACTTCGTAGGAGGATCTGACCAACTCGCCGCGCGATCCGGCATTCAAATGCGAATACGATGAGTGGCAACGGAAGGATCGCGGCGTGCGGAGGTGCGCAGCAACGTCCAGGTGGCCATGATCAGCGCCCCCCCCCTTCAGGTTGTGCCACAAGCTGTATCGAGTGGCCGCTAGACAAACTAGAGCCATATCAGGCTGTTCCCAGACGAAGGACGCCGCTCTCTACATGAGGAGCTCCCAGATCTCGGTAGTTCGAGATCTACAGGTGTATCGGCAAGAAGAGATGGCTCCAGTGGCGAACGTTCTGAGGATGGCCCGACACGGCCGCACGGAGCGCTAGCGCGAGATTCAGCCTCGGAGCGGGTTGCTGCGATGGACGAGCCGCACTCATGCCCATCGCTCGTAGCCACCGCTTCAGCAAGAAGTTCGTCCATGACCAGTAGAAACCCTCTGATACATTTCCGTGGAATCGAGTTCTATGCTCGACGCCACTGAGTGCGGACTCGGAGTTGCTGCTTCTGCACGGAGCGTCGCGTCGAAGTCGCCTAGAAGAAACATAACTGCTCAGTGATTCTGATGAGTAGTTCCAGTGCAAATGGTGTCTGGCACTTAAGTGGTGGGTAGTCCCGAGTATTAAAGCAATAGTCTGTGGTCATCGTAGGCGGAAGAGTCGAGCGGAGCTGGCGCTAAACGGACGCCCTTGTGGCGTTCGCGAAGCATAAGCGCCCATTCCGCCCGCTGCTTTAACCTCTTGACTACCACTCGGCGAGCCTCAAGCCATGCTAAGTGACGATACACTATGTTTTATAGGAGCATTGTATCATATGCCACAGAGATCTGAAAGGAACGCAGACTATGCAGCACGCAAGCAAGCATACGGCGCGATGTCGCCCTTCCGTCGCGTCTGATGCTCACGGTGGTACAAAGTTTGCTCCTAGGCCAAAACACTGAGTAGAGGATCAGGGGTACGTAGTGGAACGCATGGGAGAGTTGGCTGACGCAGTGACTAGTCCGTGCGGTCTACTCGCGGCTCCCCCTTCCCGTCGTCTTCGTTTGCAACTCTGACATCGTCGACGTCCGGCGGCCTGAGCTCTGTGACCTCCTGCGCAAGAGTGGGCGTGTTCGACGTCTCGTAAGGGAACGAGTCCATCTACAGGGAATTAATGATAGGAGGCCGCCTACCTTAAGACTCCATGGTACCTCGCCATCTTGAACAATAGGTGTGATATCTTCCCCGAGAAACAGCCCCAGAACGTTGCTAATGGTCGCTTCCGATCTACAACGAGCTGATATCAATACTCTGGCGAAACACAGCTGGACCAAAACTCACTGAGGAGATGCTTCCGGAGACGGCATGTTCGGCATGTGTGCAGTACTCATTCAATGTATCGCTCAATGAACGTGGCGGAAGAAAGTCGTGCCAGAAGGCGATGGACGAAGGTGAGCGACGGACTCCGCACGAGTGCGCGGTACTTATAGCGATGACGCTTGCGGTTATTCCACTACGCGTTGCCCTTTCCGAAACTCACGCGAAGACTTCTACAGTTGCAGCCATTACCTGCAAAATGAGAGGGGCTGAGCCCTCGCACGAGCGGAGCCACGGTCGTCATCTGTGTACGCTCATTATGCGAAGGATTCAATTCAGTGAGTATTCTGACTTCGCGTTGACAACCATGAGAGGAGCTTACCATAGTGTGCATTACGGTCCACAACGATAACCCAGCGGATTGTTCTCATTGTGATGATATCCAGAGACAACCGCTCGCGAGGAACGCCACCTTGACAGCCCCTCATGAGGACAGCCGCTCGATAGCTCGGCAAGCGGTGCTTTCCAAGCAGAGTTCAAGACATCTGGATGTCTTCAATATCCCAACACGCCTCTTCAGCTTGGCATGGTTATCCCGTGCGTCTCGTCTCGCAAGACACTGCATTATCAGCGTCCATAGAGATCATGGTCCCGAATGAGAGGCCTCTGCTCCGATTTTCGAAGTCGGTAAGTATTAATTATTAGAGGCCGCGATAGGACGTCTGCACACGCCTCACTATCGTGACCCCACTGGTCGGTTCCTTCACGCAGAGCAGGAGGAGGAGGACGAGGAGGAGAAGAAGGAGGATCGGATTCAGTGCACGTAGTAGGTGGCAGAGACAGGAACACGCAACGCTATGAGCGCTCAGGCTCACAAGCTCCAAGTGACGCAGTCCCGCCGCGATTGGAGGACTCTGCGGCTTCGCCCACAACCACAACCTACAAGTAGAGGGCACACAAACCCCGCACATGTTCGTGAGTCATCCAATCGGAAGGTCGTTCCAGAACCTCTACAGCACCGCGTGCATGAGTTGTGGTGTTATCCGCAGCTGTGAGTCACCAAGAAGACGCGCGGACCCGCCTCCAAGATCCACACATCAATGAAATTCGAGGTTTGTCGTCAGTACTAGGAACGTACATCATACTACACGTTACACACATGAGCACCTACAATACAGTAGCTTCTCGCATCTCTAGTCGCTCAGTCGGAGGCAGTAGTCCGGGTTGCCCTTCGGGTTCAGCGCCCAGTTCGGGAACGGAGTCGCCGTGCCTGACGCGCCCCCGACGGCGAACGAGTACACAAACACCATGATCTGCGTGCCGCCGTCGAGCGCAGCCGAAAGCAAGAAGTTGTACTTGCGGAACCAGCGCGGGCGGTACTTGCGCAGGTACCACTGCGAGAGCACCGCGAGCGCGAGGGACGTCATCCACGACGAGTTGATGCCCACCGACAGGAAGCCGAGCTCGGCGACGACGACGGGCGTGAACACGTAGTTGAACCCGGCCCTCGGCCACCAGCGGTGCGCGAGCCAGAACGGGATCGGGACCGCGAGTCCGGCGATGAGCATCCATGGGATGAAGCCGTATCGCGCGCCGGGGGCGTAGAGCGGCTTGGCGAGCGCACCCCAGGTGATGGCGTTGGAGTTGTACGACTGCACCTGCTGGCCGGACCAGACGTTTGTGCCCTGGACGGCGAGCAGGATCTCGCGGTTGCCGGCGATGACGGACTTCATGACGACGTAGTTCAAGACACCACCGACGATGCCGCCGACGGTCTGCATGATGAACGTTGCGCGGGGCGGGAGCTTGGTGTACTGGCCCAGCTTGAGGTCACGGAGCAGGTTGAGTGTAAGCTGGTACGTTCCGTAGCCGTCTACGCTCGTGGTTAGCAATGCGCTCGACAGAGACGGGAATGTAAACTCACAGAGCGTGAAGTACATGTTAGCGACGGGACGACCCGGAATCATTGCACCGCCGACCATCTGAATAAGGAACTGCAGCGAGGGCTGGTATCCGACCGTGGCGTAGAGCGAGCCGAGGATCGGGACGAACGCCGTCGAGAAGATGAGCGCGACGATGAAACCCCACCATGGGAGGCCGGACTTCGCCGCATAGAGCAGACCCAGACCGAGCGCGAACGTGATGACGAAGATGGCGCCGAACCACCATAGCGGCACTTCCTTGTATACCTTCATCTTCTGATAGTGCACGTCGTCGCACTCGCCCTTGCGCGCCTTGCGCACGATGCGCCACACGTCCTTGAAGTGCCACAGGAAGAAGTGCGTCACCGCAGCGCCGATGTACGCCGTGCGCGAGATCTGGTAGAGCGTCTGCGAGGCGGCATAGTAGGGCAAGCCCTGCTGCTCCAGCTTGGTCGTGTTGAGCGAGAAGTCCGGGTTGAGGATCGCCAGCTGGTCGTACTCCGTGCCGTTCTCGTAGAACAGGAGCTGCGAGAGGAACGGGAAATTCTGCGCGTGCCAGACGTTGCGCGCATAGCAAGCGCAGAAGGCGACGCTAGAGTACGACAGCCACAGGCTCATGTGAGCAGACTCTACGGTGCGAGCGATAGATCACGTACATGCAGACGACGACACCGGCGTAGAGGGAGAGCTGGGTGGCGAGCGGCGTGAAGAGCGAGCCGATAGCACCACCACCGGATCCGACATAGTTCCAGTCCAGAGAGATCGCGAAGAGACCGAGGCCTTCGTTACCGGCGGCACCACCGAAGATACGCGTGACCCACGCGCTCTTCTGGTCGGCTAGACAGATGATGGAGATACCAGTGAGCGTGCTGCATGTCCAACCGTGAGTCGCCAAGACGTCAGAGCGGCGCAAGGGGGGACGTACGGCGCGATGTACTCCGGGAACCACTCCCACACGAAGATACCGACGAGCACGGACCAGAAGAAGATGCGGCGCTTTCTCTGGAGGAAGATGCCCTTCCCGCGGTGCATGGCGTCGAACAACTGCACCTGCGGCATGATGAACGGGTAGACGGCCCATGTAGGGTACACCAGGTAGTCGCGCGCGAGGCCTGCGAGCCCGTAACCAATGAGCTGCGACGCGATCAGCCTGCAATGCGCGATGCCCAATTTGAATATGGACCGATCGGGATAGCGCACAGGGGCGGGCACCAACATGTGCACATAGTCACGGGTGGAGCCATCAACAAGCGTAATCCGTCAGCGCCCATTGGCTCGGAGGCAAATGCGGGGAGCGGACGTACGTGAAGATGGCAATCGCCGCATTGACAGTGGTGTGGTAGTAGAGGTCTTGTGCCGCAAAGACGGAGATGGCTAGCGCCTGGTCTGAGGCCGTCGTCGACATGATGCTGATAGCAACATGTTCCTTGATGTCTGAGCGCGTGCATGGCAGTCAGCAGGGAAGGCCACATGAGACGCGACTGAAAGGGCATACTGAAGGGGCCAGGGTTGATAAAGCGCCAGAACCGGGTGTTAGCTGTGCGCAACTTGGGGACGGGTTGGTGGGGACCCGGGAGGACAGCCTCAAGACTGCGGCCGAGGATGAACGCGAACACCTGCAGGAACAAACCAGACACTTGCACAGTCTGCGGCCGGAAGTACTGTGGGTTGCCGACATGACAGAATCGCAGGCGAAGGATCAAAGAGCATGCAAGACGCAGAATCACGTCAGATCACGCCAAGAGTTATTATAAGACACGGAGCCAACTCACGAAGAGCTCGCCGAGGACGGCAGCAAAGCAAGCAAGTCCGAGTCCGAGGAACCAGGTGCGGAATGTGTGCACAGGCTGCGAGGGGTCGTCATCGAGGGAGACGAGCCGAAGGGCGTAGTCTTGCTCTGTCTCGATAGGCCGTTCGTGCCCAGAGGCGTCCAAGTCGATAGCACGGACATCTTCGGATACCTACGCACGGAGCATGAGCATGGTCGGCGCTGGCCACACGAGAGATCGGAGGGTAGAGAGGAATGAGAAACGTACGTCTCCGATTTCTTTCGGATCTGCCTTGGCCAAGGTGGGGATGTCGTCGAGCTCAGCCTTCTCGCTGAGCGAAGAGTCGGCCGCATGGGCCTTCTCGTCGACCGCGGAGGCATCGGAAGCCCTGCGCTCGATGGTCGCCATGGTCAGCAAGCAGTCTGACGCAGCGCAAGCCTGCGAAGTAGAGGGCGTCCGGTGGAAAGACGAGAACCTCGAGCGGACCGATAACGCGCACGGGGTCCTTATATCGGCGTGAAGAAACGTCGGAGCTACTGTGGAGATTGGCTAAGAGCGGGCACGGCATACCTGGACCTGGTGGTGTAACGTGAGATCGCATCCAGGCACGCGGGGCGGTGGGATAAGAAGGACGAGCATGTGCAAGTGGGGAATTCTAAGCCTGGGAAGGGATGGCTGGCAGATAGCGATGGCATGGCGCCAGGGACCGGCTCGACTTGGCATTTGTTGCGTGTCAGCTCCTCCGTGTTGTAGCATCTTGACGGGTGTGCGACTAGAGAAGCGGAGGATTGCAAGAAGACCGGCCTCCGAGTGCTGGACGCGTCGAGCCATAGAGGCGGACCGAAGCGTCGGAGCCACTATCAGGTGGACGATTAGTCAACGACGTCAGCTCGAACTTCACCTGGATTAGAACTCAAGAAGCCTTCTGTGTTGAGATTGCGTGACTAAAATAGAGAATTGTCAGGTGCGGGGCGAGAGTTCTAGGTGTTGTGCATAGGGCCGCGATTTACGTGGCAGGAAGAGACTGTCTGCAGGCGCGTGGAGATTCTTTCAACTATAGCGCTCAAGAGACTCAAGAAGGCATTTGGCGGCCAAGCCTTGCGCGCATCCATCGCAAAACCCTCGAGGGAGTACGAGACAGAGCGCGGATGAATAGCCGAGGAGCCAGTATGATGTCTTCTCTTCCGGGTCTTCCGAACGGTTCGAGCGGACATCGCGTGAGTCCAACGCGTGGGAGCTGGACACTCAAGTCGCATCTGCGAGACAGCATATGTCTTGCGACATAACTACGAGGAATGCGACAAGACGTCGTGACGAGAGAGGAGGAGTGCTGCCAAGACACGACCGCGGACGTTGAGTATGATTTCCGGTAAAGGAACGGGCGCCAAACAGCTGATGGGCGGGACCCGGGCCGGCAGAGAGATCAACGCCACCGCCGAGCGGCAGCGACTATCGTATCCGGCACCCGACCTCAAACAGTCTCTGCTCTCAGCCACCATGAGCATATTCCAGCCCAGATATCTGCTAGTCGTTTCTTGGGATCAGACGATCAGGCGCGAGTTACTCAATGCCTTCGAGGCTCGCAAAGGAATACACGGCCATGAACCTGACCCAGTCCTCTACGACCGCAATGCACATCTCAAGTTTGGGCGTCGGACACGTTTCGAGCATACGGTCAACTATGGACAGAGTTCCCCCCGTATCCACTGCAGGCCGATAGGCTGACATCTGCGGCGACTTCTATTCAGTGATTAGTGATTACTCCACATGCAGGGCGCTCCGATTACTGAGTCTCAGTTTTTGCAGTGAGCCGAACATCGAACATCCCCTTTTCATCCTGACGGCTCACGCTACACCTATTTCGACGGTCCAGATAGCACGCGACTCGGCCTGGCCAGAGTCATTCCCTTACGGATAGCTTGAGTTGTGATGGAGTGATTTGAGACGCCATGTTCTCAGCGAGTGCAGACGACCGGCTCCTGACAGGCTTTCCAGAGACCAAACCGTTCCGGGTCCGATGGCGCATTGTGGCCGGACTTCGTCGTCATCCTCGAAACGCGGCTGCCCTAGTGCTCCGCTACTAATCGCGGTGGCGAAATCGGTATTTCGCCACCTCACGTACGCCCAGGTACGTCGAGGTTCCGCTCAAGGCACCGGTATGGGCGTAGAGGCGAGATCTCTGCAAGCTGCTGCCGCCGAACTCGCTCCACGATGAGCCCAATATCGCGGCGCCGGTGCAATTGTCACGCGAACCCATATCATTGCCCGGGTGCTGAAAGGTTGCCCGGCCAGTGCAAATCTCCCGGGCGGCGGGCTCGTGACAGCCGGCGCTGGACCGCTGGTATTGCTCTACCAGGTGCGTCGCGTACACTTCATAGCCGCCATTGCAGTCGCCATGCGTCATCGAAGCATTCACTGCGGCTATTATCCAGGTCCTTCGGAAAGACGAGACTCTTGCGTCGCTATTATGCCCGTTCGTTCATCGTCCCCGGGCATCCCTGCTCTTGGTGGCGTACCCACACTGACGTCCGAAACAAGCGCCCTGCTACGATACTGGGCGAGTCGAAGAAGCTGGCGGTGGCGAGCTATCCGGCTACCTGAATATCTCAACGACCTTGACGGCTGCAACTATATCGTTCAGACGATCCGCGAGGGGTCTGTAACTCCATCAGGGACGGCTCGAGTTGTCGTGTGGCGTCCCCGCCACGAAGGCAGCCAATTGATGCAGTCAACTCTCCTTCCCCCCTGTAAATGCCTCAGCTCAAGTAGGCCCTGTTCCCATTCGGTAGGTCTCCCTAGCTGCTTTTTCGGCGTGCGATTGAGGTGTCCCCGTATTGTTTGGATATCGGGTACAACGTGCATCATGCTGTTATCCTGGATACAACCGCTGTCGCTATGGTGGAAATGAGTGTACACATTTGAGGATAAACACGCCGTTGTATCCAACCTCGTCTCTCGCCGAGGTGTTACAGATATCCTCATGAGGCCACAATCCCGTCCGAATGAGCACAACACCTTCTAGTCAGGCACGCTGGACACGCCGTTATTGGGGTCTGTATAAGTGTCTCCAGCTCCTGCGGCCCCCCGTTTCCTCGACATTTGACCCATCTATCGTGGCGCGAACCACATAACCTATTACCCCCACCGCTTACACCACAACCAGGTATGGCTACCCACCGCCTCTGCGTCCTCGCTAAGCCGTCATCTCTTCAAGTTGCAGCATCCGGGGCTTCGATCATGGCATTCTCGGCAAGATTATTCGGAAAGCTCTTCTCGAAGAAGGCGGATGGGTCCGGCTCGCGCCGCACAAAACACAGACAATCCGCTCGTGCGTGCGTGAACTCTCTTCGGTCTCCTTCAAGGAAGAACGCTCAAAGGACTGATGGCGGTCACTAGAGGCCACGACTACGCTCCCGACGATCCTATACGGCGAAAGACGCACGAGGTAAGTTCTGTCCGGTGTATCTCCCTCCCGACCTATTGCATGCTGAATCTCTATCATGCTCACCTCTCCATGAGGCCGCCTCCGACAGGGATAGGGGTAGGAATCACTCGCAAAGCACACGCCACGATCGCGACCCGAATTATTCCATTAGAGTGCCGCCCCATGGGAGAGGCCGTCCACAGTGATGGACGTCAGCGGTCCTCAAGAGAAGACTACAACTAACGCGTCGAACGCTTACATTCGATGCGAGTGGCAAACAGAGGGCTTTTCAAAGCCGGAAAATGGCGCCGTGTACGCAGAGCGGAGTGCGCTGCTATATAGAGATGGATAACCATCCGCCGCATGGGTTAACACTCCAGAGGGCTCCGATTCATCTCTACTATTCTACTTCATGATGTTGTCTCACGCTGATTTGTGATGGTACATACTACGCACTTTGTGAGTCTCGCCTCCCGCGGTCCAGAGTAACTCAAGGTTTCGTGGAACGCAGCCGCATGTAGGGCACCGGAAAACGTAGTGGTGGCGATCGGGTGGGCCTCGCATAACCCCTTCGTTCCAGCGCTGCTTCTGTGACGAGTCGGAAGCGTTTACTAGCCTACCGCAGCTCCTGCTCATGTACGGTATTCTGGACCCGGTGCGCTCGAGAAGAACACCTCAGGACGTGAAGCGCCACTTTGGTAGACGCAATATGGGACGACGCACCTTTGTAGCCGCAGAGTCCGAGCTCATTTTGCGAGTCTCGCTCCCCTCTGGAGCGACGGGAACAGACATTGTGCAGAATATACTGTTGCAGGCCGGCGATCCGATGAGTCGCCAAGCTCAAGCTCAAGCTCAAGCTCCAGGTTCGTCTCGATCGTCGGACATGTACTTGCCAGGTGCGCGAAGCGTCCCTTCCTGACCCAGATCTTCGCCTTCGCGGTCAGCTGCGCATGGCAGGCGCATTGTACTGCGATGATAGGGAAGCCGCACTGAGCTACCACGTAAAGGGTTTGTGGGTCCTATGTGCGTACCGCCGACAGGTCGCATACCTGGCATACTCTGTGGGCGGTACACAGCTAGGGTGTGCAGCATGGTCCTCTCGCGCAGGCCCAACCGTAGGTCAGTCGAGAACGGAGTGGCATCCATTCTACGCCGCATGGGTCACAGGGTAGACCCAGAAGACATTTACTTACCGCAGCACACCCGCGCGCAGTGGACGCAATACTGTTCCAGCCTCATGGCGGAACGAGGTTTCCTCGTGCTGAATGGCTGATCATGAATTCTTCGTGCTTCTTCACCGGCATCTGCGTCGCACAAGATGGTCAATGGGGAAACCCTGCGAGAGCTGAACTCTAACCTACTGGGAGGGTTCGCTGGTGTCCTCGGAGGACCCGTTTGCTCCTCAGGGTATATAAATAAGAAGGAGAGGATACTTGCTCTGTGAAAACACCCCAACAATCGCTCATGTCTCACTCCGACTCAATGAATGACGGCCCCAACAGTTTCAAGGTGCTCTCCGTCGTTTTCCCCCTAAAGGAACAGGCTCTCAGCGCAGATCTCCTGTCGTCTATCTGGGAGCATGTCAAGAAAGCCGCGCGTGGGCTTTCTGAGCGAGAAGATGTCGACATCGCCATTCCGAACTACGATGGAGGAAAGTTCTGGATACGCGTAATGTGTCGCAGCGACCTCAATGTGGCAACGTCTCCGCCAATCTTTAGACTAAGGGCTGCTTTGGCAACAATCGGCGCGCCGCTGGTGCCCAAGTCGTCATCCGGAAGGGTGCGAGACTCCGACCCCGACGAGTCAGGACCTACGGTACCGAGCCCGGGGACACGTCAGCGAGGGGGCAGAGCTTCAACATCTCCAGCTGCAGAGAGTCTCAAAGAAGCCGAGTGGACCGAGAACGTCCAGGGACGCAGGGCAGACTCCGCCGATGCACGACCTGGTACGTTCCTGCGTCAGCACTCTCCAACAAGGGCTTCGTCAGCAACAGGTACTCACACGATGATCATAGCCGCCACGAAGTTCCCTCTGGCTCAGATCGACAGCTCGTTCTCGATCTCCGAGGATGATTTTCGCAGCCTGAAGCAGGCGAGTAGCGACGAACTCGACGACTTGATCCTCGATATCTTGGAGAAAGTCAGACGACTCCACCTTGTCGAACATACCTCCATGATCGTCGTGTTCATGACCGCATGGACCATTGTCGTAGCCGCGAGGATGCTGTGGGACACGTCGAGTGGCTATAAAGGAGTGTTCAGCCTGAGGACCGCTGTCGCGGTCCTCATCCTGTTCCTGCTCCTCAAAGAGTGAGTTGGCCGTCTACTGCAATCTACAGTCCAGAACTCACGGTGTCGTCGCAGGAAGAGCATCTGTCTGCTGCTCATCAACGCCAGCGAGTCCGCCGTCGCTCTGGAACGCGACTACGTACTGCACGGCGAGCGTCAGCACGTCGTTCCACAGGTTCCAAGCGTCCGCGTCGGCGAGTCGGAGAAAGCCTACCCATGCGGACTCTACGTCTATCGAAAGGTGCGGTTGAGTTCGCGACCCTTTGCCAACACTGGGATACTCACCCCATCGTTCACTGCACAGCGGCGCTGCTTTGACGCGAACTCTGTTGTCTCGGGATTGACGTCCACGGCGGCCGTCCTCTGCAGCTGGATACACTGGATGGTCGGCGGAGTGCTCCTCAAGCCCAGCGTTGGTTCCTTCGATAGGTCGTTCCCGTTCAGCCTCTCTGGGTCGACCGTTGGCCTCGCCTTCCGGCGTAGCGACCACGTTGAGTTTGCGGTTGGCCTGAGCGCCCCGGAGTTCCCTGCGAGCAACGCGGTCGAGGCGGCCGCGGGAGGGGAGGCAGAGATGATGGCGACCACGAGGCGGCTGTCGACAAGCTCGACGCAGGAAGCGAAGGTGTGGGCAAGCGTAGGCCCGGCAGGATGCGAGGTTACAGTGAGGAGGGCCGGAACGAATGGAGTCGTCAACCTCTGCATCTGCATCGTCGAGCCTAAGGCCGGCGTGACGACGCGCGACGACTCGAAGGAGAACACGGCGGCCAAGAGATAGAACGCAGCCATCACGCAGGCGAACGCGGTCCACGTGGGATCCATGCTAGTATTGTAGCGGGAGATGCTCGAGGTAGGAAAGCGGCATAAGGGAACTCTTGTACCCAGTCTCAATCGTGTTGAATCAGCTTGCATCAGTCTGAGATATTGCTCCGAATGGCCGCGCTCGAGTAAAAGTCCCAGTGACTCACTGAAGTTGCGTAGAATCTAGCGACTCGCGGGGAGTACAGACTCGGAACCACATTTGCGGATCTTGTGACGGCATTCTCGTTTACGAGTCGTGTGTGCAAAGTTTCCGGTAGTTTTCCAGCCATTTGCGGAGTGAAACCGGTTAGGACCAAATCTGCTCGAGTCGCCGGGAAGGGAGAAGAGAGTCAAGTTTCAAGCAGTCTGCCTAGTCCAAAGACGTGCATTGCCCTGCACAGCCACATGGACTACCACCAAAAGTTCAGCACGGCGAGTGGTATGTAATTAGGAAAGAGTCCCTGTCCACACAAAGCAAGAGCCTCCGTCTGGTATACACCTAGATCTACATCCGATATACGTTCAAGCGCGAGCATGCTCCCCGCCACCAACACCTACGGCCACTTACCCGCCGTACAACAACGCTCAACGCTCAACGCTCACCGCGCCTCCTCGTCTCCCTCCTCAACGTCCAGCTCGTCATCGTCGACCAGGATCTCGTCCTCGGGACACTCGCCGAACGCGGTCGAAGCCCGCTGCGAGCGCCGGCCGGAGGGACCGAGGTCGGACTCGTACACCGCGTTCTGCTGGTCGCCGAGGTACCAGTTCGGCATGAGCAGCGCGAGCACGACCGGGATCACGCTCAGCACCGTCGCCACGATGAGCATCGTTTTCATCGTCTCGCTGTACGCTGGCGTTATCATCACAAACGGTCAGTATTACCCAGCAATAAGAGGTAGACTCTCAAGGACGCACCGCTGATAACGCCCTGCCGCACGGGATCGTCCATCGGCCTCGCCCTCACATCGGTAATGCTCCCAAAAAGCACGTCCCTCTCCTCCTGGCTCAGCCCGGGCAGGTACTCCCTGAGCTTCCCCGGCATCGTCCCGCTCCAGATCGCGCCGGCGATGCTCCCGCCGACGCCCGCGCCGATCTCCGTCCAGAGCAGCACGAGCGCGGTGATCATCGCGACGTCCGCGTGCGGCACCGACGCCTGCGCGCCGATGCCCGAGCAGATCGCCGCGAAGCCGCCGCCCATGCCTTGCAGGATCTGCGTCCACACGAGCTCCGCGTCGGACCCGTCGGCGCCGCGCGAGTGGATCATGAGGGCGACGCCGCTGGGTGGGGAGATGAGATGGCGAGAGATGATCTAGGCGAGCGATACACTCACACGAGGCGGATGCAGAGGCCGGAGAAGAGGATCCACTGGCGGAGGATCAACCGGTCAATGGCTATGGGTAAGCGAGGTCCATGATGACACGTACCTTGTAGCGGTGCAGGAAGCGCATTAGGACACCGGCAATGATTCCGAAGAACGTCAGCCCGAGGGTTTGTACCTGACCGAAGTAGAAGACACTCGTCATTGACCTATGACGCTGTCAGTACACCGGGATCATCTTCGTCGTTCAAGATACGTACCAGGGCTTGGTCACCAGTACGAACGAGGAGAGGTAGGTATAAGTCAAGAAGTAGGAAAGCTTCGCGGGGACGAAAGTCAGACGTCGTAGATCCAGGAACGATGGGGGAAGCAGACGTACGAAGTCGAAGAAGCCTATCCAAGCTGCGCACACGACCGTCCTGTTGAACAGGAATCGTCGCGCAATCACCGGGCGCTTCGCATAGCGGATATCCCACAGCGCAAAGACTGGCAGCAAGACCCATCCCAGAACGAGCGTCGCAATCATCGACGCTACGAAAGCCCTTCGTCAGCACTTCACCAGCCCAATTCTCAGCGACAGCAGACGTACGATTACTCCACTGGCCCTCCGCTCTCTGCGCGAGCGTCATCGGGAGCAGGATGAGCGCAACCGCGCTTCCTAGCAGTATGAGACCAACGAGGTCGAGCTGTTCCGCGAACAGCCACGCGCGCTGCAGGGCGCGAACCTTGACGGGGGCCACGAGGTCGCTGCGCGGCTGTGGCGCATCCACGAGGCCGAGTTTCTTCGCCTTGCGCTCACCCCAGAAGAGCGTGATAATAAGAGGCGAGAGAGACATGGGGACGAGGATCGCAAACATCGCGTCTGCAGAACTCCCAGTGTCAGCTCCGTATACCACAACAAACACAGAAGGATCCTTCGTACATCCCCACCGCCAATTGAGGTGCTCAAGGAAGAAGTTCGACACGTTCGAGCCGATAAACGCGTTGAAGATGAACGGGAGGGACGTCATGCCCGAGACGATCCCGCGCCATTGCAGGGTGGTAATGTCAGCGATGATCACAGACGTGAGCAGTTGCAGTCCTCTGGGAGCCGCACTAGTTCAGCCTCGACGCGCGCAGGGACCGTAAATAGGCTGGACACACGTGTAACCGCTGTGTGCGAAAACAGGGCGGCGAATGAGCGGGCGAGCATTACAAGGAAGTGGGAGGAAGGGCGTACATAGCGTAGAGGATGATGCCTGCGGCGATTGCGCCGAAGTTGGGTGCGAGAGCAATGACGACGTATGCTGTCCGAGATGAGGCAACCTACCTGGACTTGCAGCATTATTTGTACTTACCGATAACATAGAAAACAACTTGGAGACGCGTCAATGTCTGACATGTTTATAGCTTCCGGGAAGGATACTCACGAACGACGAGGTATGCGGTTCCGCGAGAGGTCACATCTGCGACTTTTGCGATTATGGGCTTGCCGCATGCGACTGGTCATACTATGAGAAGTATCCAGGCTTCACTGAGACGCAGAACATACCAAGGATAGATTGCGCGACTTGGAGCGAGGATATGAGATTGTGGGCGCCAAAGTAGGAAGTGGCGAAGGCGAGGTAGTTTGAAGTTGTCTGGTTGTCTAGAGAGTACACATACGACGCGAGCGCGATGCTGCACGCGTATAGGGCTCATTAAAACCTCTCCGAGTACCCGCAGAGTATGAAATCAACGCACCCGACGAAGAGAAACCATCTGGAGGTTCGGCCGAAGACCTGCTCGGCGGCCTCGACGGTCCGTACGCCCGCATGCGCGTCCTCCTCCGCCTCGATCTCCTCAATGACCTCTGGGGGGAGCGTGGTCGTCGTCGAGGTCGTCAGGACCGATCTGCGCGCGTCGAGCGGGGAGTAGCTGCGTCGGTCGCCTGTCGGAGGCGATGCGGCCCAGCAGCCTGGAGTCAGCGCCGTCCCGGGCCTGCGCGGTCCCGAGCATGATTGGAAGCGCACCTGAGGGCGACTGGGGCACCAGCGAGTAGCCGCGGCGTGTCATGCTCGCGACCGGGAGCAAGGGGGAATATCAGAGTTGGAATGTGGGAAGGAGAGGGCGGGGGAGAGCCATGGGAGAGGGCGCTGTCGTCGAGAGTTAAGACGGGATGGCGGGCGGAGAGAAGCGACGGACTGGACCTGCTCCTTCCGTCCTAGTGCTGTGATCTTATCAGATAGCCTGCGCTTATTCCAATCTCTCCCCCCTCGCATCTCCCGCTCCCCTCCTCGGCATCCCAGATCCAGCCCCTTCTCCTCCACACCTCGCGCGGTCGTCGCGCCTGCTCTGAAACATGCTGCACGATGACCACACAGGCGGGGACTGCCGGGAAACTCGTGCACGCCAGCTTTCAGCCGCTAACACATGCTCTATGCTCTAGAATACAGACTGTAGTTTACACAACAAGATGAAGCCTCTGCGTCCACGCAACGAGGCAGACAAGACGATCACACCCGAACTAGCCAGACTTCCTCTCTACGACCTCCACAACCACCCGCCCAACACACTCCCTGCTCTCCTTGTCGTACACCGCGACGTCGAACTCGCCCACGTCCGCCCCCACAGGAACGCCATGCAGCTCGATCACCCGCTTCTCCCCCTTCCCGCTCGCCTCCAGGTCCGCCTTGATGAACCGCGGTAGAGGACGTCCGGACACGAGCCGCGCTTCCAGCGGGCCCTTGGACGCCAGCGCGAGCGTCGTCGTGACGCGGTATTTGAACCGCTCCCCGGCGCGTGCCAGCATGCGAGGGACGGGGAAGATGTCTCCAGTGCCTGTGTAGGTGTACCGTTCATGCCCATGGTGAGACGACTCCAGGGAGGAGAAGGAGGCGACAGGTGACGGCTCAACTATTGAGGTAGCGTCAGTATCAAGCGGTCGATGTAGGAGTGGAGACGTACCTCTCGAGCCCAAGCTCCTCCCATCATCCCCCAACGCACGCACGTACTCGATGCCCGTCTTCAGCTCATCCGCGCTCTCCTGTGTCTTCTCAGCAGGACCGACGTTCCTGAACACCTTCGCCATCTGGCTCGCCACTCTCTTCGGGCCCGCCCCTCCACCCTCCTCCGACCCAAGATCAGGCGAGAAGAACGACGACGGCAACTTCGGCACCGGTACCCTCGCCGCGCTCGTGAACGGCACCAGCCTCGGCCTCCCCGCCGCCCCTCCCGCCTGCACCTCGAGCATCTGCGGCATCGAGCCCGTCACGCCGACCGACTGGAACGAGAACGCAGAAGCGGCGCTCCGGACGGACGTCGCGCGCGTCGCGCGCTGCACGACCGCCTCCGCCTCGTGCGTGCGCGTCGACGAGCTCGTCGCGAGCGACGACGCCAGGCTCTTCAGCGACTGCCTGTTTGCCTTTGCCTTCGCGCGGCCGTCGGGCGCGTGCGCCTCAGGCGGGGTCGTCACCAGTCGCGGCGGCGCAAAGTCCGCGCGGCGCCTGGGTACAGAACGCGCGTCGGTCGAGCTCGACGGCGAGTCCACGAGGCTCGTGAGCCCGCTCGGCGCGCAGCTGGTCACGTCAAAGTGCGGGAGGTCCGGGATGCTGTCGTTCGGGATCGGCAGGCCCTCGATGTAGCCGGTGCCCTCGATGTGGCTGATCCCGAGGCTCGCGCGCGCCCGGGGCTCGGTCGCCATGATGAGCGTCGGCTTCGAGATGGTCGGGCGGCGCGGGCCCGAGACGACGCGGCGGCACTGGTCGCTCACGACGCGCGCCGTCGCGCGGATCCGGCCCAGGAACTCCGCCTTCTTCATCATGCCCGGGCTCTGCGGGAGGCTCGCGGGGCTCAGCGGGTGCGCCGGGCGCGGCGTGTTCGACAGCGTGCGCGTGAGGACGCGCGAGAGCGCCGCGCCAAAGCCCGCGCCCTCTCCCTCTTTGCCGGGAGAGGAGGGCCGGCCGAGGCCTTCGCTCCAGCCGTACCCTTGCTCGTCTTTGGGCCCGTCGTACGCCTGGCCGTCGACCTCAATCCCGATCCCGTACCACTTCATCTCCGCGTCCGTCCAGCCGCGCCGGCCCTCCTCGCCTACAGCGGCCGAGTCGGGGACGTACGTGCACCGGCGGATGAACGCGAACGCGACGGCGATGGAGACGAACGCGCTGATGATCCCGAAAGCGATCTTGAGCCCGAGCAGCAGCCGGGCGCGCGCCGCGGCGGAGAGCCCACCGGTCTTGTTGTGCTGGTGCGCGTAGTCTGCAGTGGAGAGAGAGACGGGCAAGCTCGTGTGAGATGTAGAGTGGGTAATGCGCGAGTAGGCGGTGAAGGTGACTGAGATATGAGCGTACGAGACGTCCGAGGGAACTGTGCCGCTCAGCTGAGCGGTGGTCGAGTCGAAGCGAAGGTAGTCGCCAGCCTGAGGAGGGTCGTACGCAGCAGTCAAGTTCACGTCCGAGTTCTGCTGGCCCAGTCCGCTGCTGTTCGAGAAGTACTGCACCAGATCAAACGTGAAGCCATCCCAAGGGTTGACCAGTATAGGCTGCAGATCAGGCGTGGTGAAGAACGAGGGCACAGCAGCAATGGTGACGTTCGTATGCAGTGTCTGGTTGACGGAAGAGCCAAGAGTCACAGGTAAGATCCCGCTAGAGAAGTCACCAGGAGGCTGCCCGCTGAGCGTCCTGCTCGTCGCGTTGTACCGAAGCCAGCTCTCCAGACCAGAGACGTCGATGTCCAGGGACGTGATGTTCGCAGGTGAGATAGGCTCGCCGTCGAGCAGCACCCCAGAAAAGTCCACCGCAGAGTTGAGCGTCAGCGAGAAGGCAGCATCCGTGGTGACATTGATCGTCGGAAGAGACCCAGTCGCCAAAGAAAGGTCGTGAGCAGCTACTACCAAGTCGAAGGGGACAGACGCAGCAGAGTAGCCTTCCTGGTCAGAGGCGTGCAGAACCAGCGAGACGAGCTTCGGACCAGTGAGCTGCTCGGGGTGGGGGGTGACACCGCCGAAGGTCATAGCCCTCTCGTTGAAGTTGACCCAGTCCGGGAGAGGGGACCCGTCGGCTTGCGTCGCTGCGTAGTACAGGCTGTTAGGCGCGACGAAGGTGTTGTACTGGAAGCCGATGCTGTAGGACCACTTTGGCGGGACGCGGAGCGCGGGTCTGGAGTTGTAGAGAGCGGAAGTGTTAGATATGAGGAAGACGGAAGACAAGGACGGGTTTGTCTCGTTGAACTGGTCCTCCACAGGAATATGCAGCTCCGGCGGAGGATACGGCGTTACACAGAGGGTCGCAGAGGACGAAGCAGAGTCGGACGACTTGGGGTCGCTCGCCGTGATAGTAATCCTAGGCGAGCCCTCGTCCGCAGAGTCCGGAATTCCGTGTAGAGTATGTGTCCCAGGGTCAAAAGAGAGCCAGGCCGGCAGAGAAGACGCAGCATAGTCTAGCGTCGCGTTGCTGGCTGAAGCGAATGTGTTGCTAGAGAATGTCCACGAGAAAGGAGCGTGTATGCGGGCGATCGGCGGCAGCTGGTCGTTGAGCTGGTACGAGACGGACACCGACGACGACGCACCCGCCAAGGCGGAAGAGAGGAGGAGCGGGAGGTAAAAGATGGTGAGCATAGTGATGAGCAGACCTAGAAAACGGGATACGCTGAGGCGCGACGCGAGTCGACCAGCGACCTCGTTTCAGTCAGTTACGGAAGCAGGTGGGTATCGCGTAGAGACAGACGGCGGCGCTGGAGCCAGGAGAATGCGGTCGACGAGGAGGACGACCAGAGAGACGATGAGGAAGGAGGAAGAGACGACGAGTAAACAACTCCAATCCCGCCAAACAACAAACTCAACGCCTCCACGTGGATCAAGCGCCCGTCAACTGGTCCAGTTCTGGGGACGAACTTTTGCAGACACGGAAGGAAAAAGATGGATTACAATTATCGCTAGATGGATGCTTCGCTAATCTACACAAAAGCGGGCACACGAAACAAAGTCAGAGTCAGTGCGAGCGAGCGAGCGAGTATCTGCATAAATGACAACGAAGGGTGCCAGGCTCTCCAGCCGGCCGCGGTCCGTCGAATAAACATATGTAGGCAGCAGCAGCAGCAGTTCGAATGGTGAAACGACGGGTATCGCTGAATTTGAAGAGGTATTCCTTTAGCTCGCCGGCGCAGCACCCTCTGCCGACGAACCACCTTCTCCCGCTCCTTCTCCCTCTCCTCCTGCGAGCGTCGGTGCTGGGGGCGCGGCGGGGGACGACATCCCAGGGGATGAGAGCCCCGAACTGTTCCCCACAGAGGGCGAAGCCAGGCCCCCACCCGCACCGGTGCTGCCTCCCGTGAACATCGCTTTGATGGTAAGCTCGTCGCGCTTCTTGCGCACGCGCTCCGCCTCCTCCGCGCCACCGGTCATGCGCAGCTTCTTGCCCGCGACGAACCCGCTCAGCTCCGTCTGGAACTCGTCCGCACGGCTCGCGAGCTCCTTCTCCCTGTTCTTCTCGTTCGCCGCGATCGCCTTCAGCCGCCGCTCCGGGTCGACCGCCGCGCTCCGGATCTCCATCATCACCGTGCTCAGCCCGCCGTGGCCCTCGTCCATCGGCGGCGGCTTGAACGCCGGCCCGCGCCGCTTCGTCGACGACGCGCCGCGGAGCGAGATGACCTTCTCGACGTGCCCGAACACCTCGACGACGGCCTTGTGGTCCTCGAAGAGGTCCTCGAGGAACTCCTCCTGGTGCTGCAGGAACTGCTGCTCCTCGACGATGTTCTGCAGCTCCTCCTCCCACGTCTTCTTCCACATCGGCTTGATCGTCTGGATGTGGTCCTTCAGGCTCTGCAGCTCCCCCGCGACCGCGTCGATGTCGCCCTTGACGTTCTTGAGCAGGAACGACTTCGGCGACACGTTCCGCTTGAGCACGTCGTCCTTGATGCCCTCGACCGTGTCCTGCAGCTCCTCCATCCGCGTCAACACGTTCTGCGAGCGCGTGTCCAGCTTCGCTTTGCCCGTGTCGATGTACGCCCGTGCGCCGCCGACCTTCTGCGTCGACAGCTGCTTGACCGTCTGTGTCTGTTGCCGGAGCGTGCCGAGCGACTCCTTCGTCTGTTTCATGAACTCGGTATACAGCTGCCGCATGATGCCCAGGTCACGCCGGAGGTTCTGCACCTCGTCGAACTGTGTCTTTAAGTCGGTCACGACGCGTGTCGTATACTCCGACACGGCGGATGCGCCCGTCATCTGAGGCTGAAGCGTCGAACCCGTGTTTTGCATCTGCAGCGTCGAGCCCGTCCATTGCGGCTCAACGATCCTGCCGCTACCGCCAGGACTTGGTGAGCGTCCAGCAGTGGGTGTGATCGAGTTCTCGGGGATGAGACGTGATATCCGTCTCGCGACATCGCGGAAGCGTTGTTCTGACGGCCGTGGAGCAATAGGCGTGCTCTCAGCGAGGGGTTGAGCGATAATGGTGGATGTTCGCCGATTGCTGACGACCGCCGTCCGCAGGTCCTTGATATCCTGCTGCAAAGACGATATTTGCGCGTCGATGTGCTGCTTTATCTGGTCGAGAGCTACAAAAGGCGTCTGTCAGCTCAGCTCCTCTCACCAGGTCGCTGTGCGAGCACTCACGTTCGATGTTCAACGACAACAGCACCTTCTCCTTGACCTCATCCACATCCTCCAGCTCATACTGCACCCCACTCGACGGGTCCCTGATATAGATCGCCGGAAAGTTATCCTGCCCGGGGCTATACGAGAACTTGTCCACGAACAGCAGCCTTAAGTTCGCGAGCGACATCCCCGGCTCGATCACCACCTTCTTCACCTCCCGCCCGACCTGCAGGAACACCGGGAACGGCTTCCCCGCGGAGTCCGCCGCGCTCTCGTCCGACTCCGCTGTCGAGACGCGCGTTTCCGGTGCAGGCGTCGCGTCTGTCGCAGGTGCTGTCGATTCTGCGGCTTCTGCGGGTTGAGGTGTTGACCGACCCGGATCCTCAGGCTCCGCAGCAGGTTGTGGTGAGGTCGACTTCGGCGGAAGCGGCGGTACGGGCGGAGGCTCCTCGCCCTCAACGATCGGCGACGGTCCACGAGACCTCTGACTCCGATTCCTATCCCTATTCTTCCTCGGGCTCGGCGAGTCACCCTCCTCCGCAAGGGCAGCTAGATCTCCAGGGGTAAGCGCTCCCGGGGTCGCGATGAGCGAACGGCGGTTCCCGCTCCCGCTCCCGCCCCCGCCACTCCCGCCACCCCCGCGGTCGCGCATGCCCGTCATCTTCGAGATGTTGTACGTCGAGAAGCGCTTGCTCGCGCGCCGCTCGAGCGCCTCCGCCTTCTTGAGCGCCGCGAGCGAGTTCTGCACGGCTGGCGGGGGTGGCTCGAGTGGCACGTTGTCGGTCGTCGGCGTCCCCGGGGCGGAAGCCTCGTCCGCGGGAGGCGGGGACACTGGCGTCGAGTCGTTCACGACTACTGCTGGGGGTGGAGGGACGGGCCCGTCCACTAGCGAGAAACGCTTGACATGTTCCGGAACAGGAGCTTGTACTTGAGGAATGGGATGTGGAGGAGGCGGGTCTGGGGAAGCAAACCCGTTTGTCTGCTGTCGCGGGTCACGGGGAAACGCAGCGTCAGCAGAAGACGTCGAGTACGCGCGCGGGGGCGGGAAGCTGTTCGTCTGGCCTATTGACGGGCGCGGCTGCGCAGGCGTCGACGACCGCTGGAAGTTAGCCGCGCCTGGTGGTGGCGCAAATCCGCCCACAAACGGCTGGTCCGTGGAGCTCCCGTTCGGCGCTGGGGGCAGCGGGTTCTCCGAGCTGGACGGTTTCCTCCTCGAGGAAGACGTCGGCGTCTTGCTGCGCGGCGGGACGTCTCCGGGTCCACGAGACGACTGGCGTGGGGGCATGCTCTCGTCTCGTACGCGCTCTGATCGTGACGAGCGCGAGTCGCGGTCGCTCCCATCAGAGCGCTGCTTGTGGTCTTGGACGATACGCCGATATATGGATTGCTTCGCCCGCAGGCCTTGGAGGAGCTGAGTGATGATCTTGCGCACGCTGGGTAAGAAGCGCTCTAGATTCTCGGGGGTGGCGTCCTCGGACAGACATGCTTCGAGAACCTCTCGTAGGTCGTCTGGTACAGACGAAAGTTCTCTGGTGCAGCATGAATGGAGGGTCGAATATCACGGTGGAAGTGCGGCACTCACTTCATCTCGATGCCGAAGGCCCCAAATGCAGCCACAGCCTGGTTGAAGTCGTTCCCTAGACGGACGTAGACATCGCTGACGTGATTCTCGTCGACGATCTGCTTGCTCCATTGTGTGAGAGATTCGAGGAGGACCTTGATAGAGACCAAGAGCCGCGTGACGGCAGATTCGACGGCTGGCTGTGGACGAGGTCAGCATCATGCAGCGACGCGCCCGGCCACATTCTAGACAGAAGTGCGATTTCCCTTTGTGCACCAGACGAGTAGCCTGCAGGCGGACGATGCAGTTGGAGTGACGCGTCTGTGCTCGATCATGCCAAAAACATCCGGCACGGCAGCTCCTCCTGCTGCACTTCGCATACGCACACATTGTGCACAGCGACTCCTGTTGTGCCACAGTCATACGGCAGAGTACCTGGAAGTAAGAAGGTTCTCTGGGGCCAACAGACGGCAGATAGAATCGAAGATATACCATCTGGGGTCATTTAACCACATACTATCATCCACCACACGTCCATCATCCACTTCCTCACCCGGTGCACAGGGGAAAAGGCTTCAAGCACAAGCAACTCCTCTGAGCAAGACTCACGTTGGGTGGCGGACGAGATCGTTCGCTCCGCGAGGATGAAGCGGAGGCGTTGGACGAGATGGACTGATTCGTGCGCCTGGAAGGATGCGAGACAAGCCTTGTTGACGATGACATATCGTGTGCAGCCAAGAAGGTGAAGAGGAACCAGCCAGAAGAGAGCGAATGAACGAAGAAAGGGAGAGAGGACGACCTTCGACGTCGAGCGCAAGTCCAAGTCCAGAGCCAACCTCACAATCACCAGAAGAGTCGGACTACAAAAGACCGCCTCAGTCGACGAACACCGAGGATTAGTGCACTATTACATAATACAAGCCTCAGTAAGAACGCCTATGAAATCGGTTACTTACTTTCCTTACTTCGACTACAACGCAACCAGAGTGTCTCTTTGTCTACAACGTTCACCTCATTGCCACCCCGGCCACTGTCTCCTCGACTTCGAGGCTACTAACATTCGACGACATTGCACATGTGTATCTGCGGCTAGGCTTGCTTGCAGTGCGGGGGCACAGCGTACTCCATTGAATTTCAAAGCGCAGATTGTCGGAACAAGATGTCAGTCCTCCTCCCCTTCCACAAGTCCATCCTCGAGAAGATCCACGACCCCGCAACATCCGAGCTCGTCCTCCTTGCCCGTGGGCTTGGGCTGCGGCGCATCGTCTGCAAGCTCCTGCAGATATATGACTCCCCGAACAACCTCGTCCTGCTCGTGAATGCCACCCAAGAAGAGGAGGCAGCCATCGGCGAAGAGCTCGGCATCATGGGTTGCAGAAATCCCGGCCTGCGCATCGTAGGGTTCGAGACCGGCAGAAAGGACAGGTGAGCAGCTGCTTCATTGGATGATGGTTTGAAGGAAGGTAGGAGAAACCGGACCGAACCTCATTGTAGGTGCCCAGACAGGACTTGTACAAGAAGGGCGGGCTCGTGTCCATCACGTCTCAAATATTCACTGTGGACATGCTCACGTCCGACATTCCTACCCATCTGATCACTGGCATACTCGTCCTGCATGCTGAGAGGTAGCTACATCTAACTTCGTCGAGGTAGGGCTCTGATTAATACTCACAATTGTGAACCTGAAGAGTGACACCAACATCTGCGGAAGCCTTCATCGTCCGCCTATACCGCGAGAAGAACAAGAACGGCTTCCTCAAAGCCTTCTCAGACCAGCCCGAGCACATCACCAGCGGCATGTCTCCACTCCGCACCATCCTGAAAGAGCTGCAGCTCCGAACCGTGCATATCTACCCGCGGTAGGTCCCCCTCGAGGTAAGTCACTATACGTGCGAGGTGCTCACACAATAGCGGACAGCTTCCACGCGGAGATCAAGGAGTCGCTCGACCGCAAGACTCCCGACATCGTCGAGCTGCACCAGGAGATGACAGAAGCCATGTCCGAGATCCACCACGCGATCGTCCAGTGCATGACCACGACGCTCTCCGAGCTCAAGCGCGCCAACACCCAGGTACGCCTTCTGTCCCATTAGCCCCCTACAACCTCTCCTTACGGCCAACCACAGCTCGACCTCGACGACCTCTCGATCGACAACGCCTACTTCCGCTCCTTCGACATGATAGTCCGGCGCATGCTCGACCCCGTGTGGCACAAAGTCGGTCCCCGGACAAAGCAGCTCGTCAGCGACCTCGCCACGCTCCGCCGGCTCCTCACCTACCTCCTGACATACGACGCGCTCGCGTTCCACGCGTACCTCGAGACGCTCATCGCCGCGAACACCACCACGGAGTCTGGGGCGGCGAGGCAGCACCAGAGCCCGTGGATGCTCACGGACGCGGCGCACACGATCTTCACGTATGCGAAGCGGCGGTGTTATGTGATGAACCCCGTGCCGAAGGCGGCGAAGACTGCCCAGGCACAGCAGCCACAGGTTATTGATGTGGACGAGGAGGAGGACTGGGCGGCGTTGGATGAGATGGAGGGCCGGACAGGCGCGAGCTCGAGCAAGGGTAAGGAGAAGGAGGCGCGGAAGAAGTGGTTGCCGGAGGGCATGGAGCCTGTCCTTGAAGAGCTCCCGAAGTGGCACCTCCTCGCGGACATACTGCAAGAGATCGAAGAAGAGATGATCCGACTCGAGCCGCTCCTCACATCCCGTACGCTCGTCTCACCCTATCCTCCCTCCGTCTCCCGGTTCGGCGACTGACTTCGCGCGCACAGACTCCCCCGGGACGAACACAGTGCTCATCATGGCCTCCTCGCTGCACACCTGCACGCTCATCAAGGACTTTCTCTCGACCATGGACGCGTCCGCGCCGCGCGGCTCGCAGGGCCGGCGCATGATGGAGGACAAGCTCCGGCTCTACCTCTGGTGGAAGGGCAAGCTCTCCGAGCGGCGCGCCGAGGGCAAGGGCCCGATCGCCCTGCCGCAAGCACAGGCGCAGGAGAGGAGGCAAGATGAGGGCGTGAGCGAGGCGTTGAAGCGGAAGGATAGAGAAAGGCAGGAGCGGGCGATGAATAGGCGGAGAGTGCGGGGAGGGGCGCCTGCCGCTGCGACGTCTACGAGGGACTCCGGGAGCAAAGGAACGCTGGGCGAAGGCGAAATCAAGAAAGAAGCAGACGACATCGCAGACTTGTCCGTTCCCTCTCTTCCCTTTTCTCCCTTGTACTAACCCATACTCCACACAGCCTGTCCTCGCAAGGCGTCGACGTCGCCTCCCAGGCGCTCGCGCAGGACACCGAGTTCCTCACCGGGCTCGACGGCGACGACTTCGACGCGCACTACGGGCTGCTCGCGCCCGCGCAAACCGTGCTCGTGCGCGCGTACGCGGACGACACGGACGACCAGGTGCTGCAGGAGCTCAAGCCGCGCTTCATCGTCATGTACGAGCCGAACCTCGAGTTCATCCGGCGCATCGAGGTGCGTCCTCTGCCTCTACTCCCTTGCTACCTCCCCCGGGTGCCGAGGAGTAGGAGGAAGATGATGCTGAGACGGGAGTGCAGGTGTACAGGAACTCGAACCCCGGCCTCGGCGTGCGCGTGTACTTCATGATGTACAAGCTCAGCTGCGAGGAGGGCAAGTACCTCACCGGCCTGCGGCGCGAGAAGGAGTCGTTCGAGCGGCTCATCAAGGAGCGCGGGGTGCGTCCTCGCTTCTTTGTGTCTCCTCTCATTGTACACGTTGCTGGGCGAGGGTGGAGCTGACGGTCGGACGTAGTCGATGCTGATGCCGATCCACGAAGACCGCACGACGGCTGCAGGGGACGCGCTCATCAAGACGATCAGCTCGCGCATCGCGGGCGGGCGGAAGGAAATCAGCACCGAGCCTGCGCGGGTACGTCTCTCCCTCCCTCCCTTCTCCCTCCCTCTCTCCCTGCCCCTCTCCCCCTGCCCCTCCCTGTAGCTCTAACGGTCACGAACAGGTGATAGTCGACATGCGCGAGTTCCGCTCCTCGCTGCCCTCCCTCCTACACGCCTCAGGCCTGCTGGTCCTCCCCGTGACGCTCACAGTGGGCGACTACATCCTCACGCCCGACATATGCGTCGAGCGCAAGAGCATCCCGGACCTCGTCTCCAGCTTCAACAGCGGTCGTCTGTACGCCCTCTCTCTCCCCCCTCTCCCTCCCTGGTAAAATAGCTGACTCGGACCCGGGGACAGGTACACGCAATGCGAGCTCATGTCCGCGCACTACAAGCAGCCGATCCTCCTCATCGAGTTCGAAGAGCACAAGTCCTTCTCGCTCGAAGCCGTCGCCGACGCCAAGGCCTACGCCAGGTCCGCCTCCAAGTTCCCCCCCAAGGCGCGCGACGCGCCCGCCGGCTCCGCCTCCGCCTCCGCCGCGCAGAGCGTCCAGGCGAAGCTCGTCCTCCTCACGCTCACCTTCCCGCGCGTGCGCATCCTCTGGTCGTCCTCCCCGTACGCGACCGCGGAGATCTTCAACGACCTCAAGGCGCACGCCGCGCAGCCCGACCCGGGCAAGGCCGTGCTCGTCGGCGCGGAGGAGGACCCGGACGCGGGCGCGGGCGTGAACGCGGCGGCGGAGGAGCTGCTGCGCGCGCTCCCGGGCGTGAGCGCGAAGAACGTCAAGCATGTGATGAGCCGCGTGAGGAGCGTGAGGGAGCTGTGTGAGTTGAGGTTGGAGGAGGTGCAGGAGATCCTGGGCGTCGAGCCGGGAAAGGCGTGTTGGGAGTTTATACACCACGGCGAGCGCAAATGATTGTGGTGCATCGTGATGCTCACAGCAGACACGGGACGAAAGTCTATGTTACAGACGAGACCAAGATATGCTACAACACAAGGCGCAAGCCGCTACAATACAACTGACGGAGGCAAGATGGTATGACGAGGGACGGCGTGCGCTCAGATCGCACCGCGCTCCTCGAGGATCTCCTTCGCGTGCTCTTTAGCCTCCTCGCTCACGTTCGGGTCTGCATCGCACACGGTCAGCACCCGGCAGCACGCGCATACAGCCACCGCGGCGAAGCGGACTCACTCTTCATGGTGGCCTTGTAGCCGGCGTTCTGGCGGACCTCGTCCTTGTCCTCCTCGTAGCCGGCGCGGGTCTCCTGGGTCTCGGGCTGGGCCTCGAGCTCCTCGATGGCCTGGCGCGAGTGCTCCTTGGCCTCGTCCGAGACGTTTGGGTTGTTGATGGCAGCCTGCACCCCATGTCAGTCAGTCGATCTGTCCTGCAGCACTCGACGAGGATACAGACCTTGTGGCCTCCGATCTGGCGGGTGGGAAGAGACATCGTGTCGTGCGTTGGGTTCGGATGTGAGGGTAGCGGTGGGTGATCGGCTGGTGGTGGTACGCGAGAGGGATGCGCGGGTCTGCTGTCCGTCTGAACAGAGCGTGCTGGGTATATATACCGTACTTACGGGAGATGGGGGACGGGATGACGCGGGGGTGACGTTGCCGGGGGCGGCGTCGATGATGCCCGTCGATCCACCCCCAACCCACCCACCCTGCCTTTCTCAGACAACACGGCTACCAGCTCGGCTCCGGGCTCGCGAGTTTGGGCCGACGAGCGGTCTGCGGGCAGTGATAGTAGTACTGTTTACCTCACTCAGACTGTTCTTTGCAGTGATGGGCGAGGTGAGAGGCAAAAAAGACCACGTCCTAGAGCTAAGCTCTCTGTCGGGGAGTCGAACCCCGCTTTCGCGCGGTCAGTACGTGGCATGACAGGCGCGTGTACTAACCGATATACTAACAGAGAGTTGCTGCTGCTCATGCTCAATTTAACAAGACCACAAACACCTTCTGCTGCTCACTAGTGCCCATGGCTGAGGCCTGAGGGTGCTGAGTACTTTGCTTGTGTCTGGTCTGCCCTAGGCAAATGTTCGGATGTGCTCCATGACGGGGGGAGGGACCAGCGGATCGTCCCGGCCATAATATAATCATTGCAGGGGAATGTACCGGATAACGGAGAACTCCCTCGCCCGCCTCCGAACGCGCTGGTCTGGGGCACGGAGACGACGTCCCAGTTCACGGCGTCCGCCCCGGGCGCGTCTTCCTACCCGTCCGGGTCATAGCTATAGTACACAAGAAGCGCGAGCCTTCTATATCGTCAAGCCGTCAGCCGAGGCTCACGCAGAGTGTGTAGAGGAGGGCGGGACAGACGTACTGTAGACCCCGATATCACGTTCTGGAATTGACTACTCACGGGAAGTTGTCCCGCTCGCGCACGCACTGAGCTCAGAAGGACTCGAGCGTTGCAAAGCGCAAACCAGGTATGCAGTGGGAAATCTGAAGGGAGCGGAAGCAGCCTCCCGTGAGTACTTGATTATTGGACGCGCGACAGCATATGTGTACGAGACGGGCTCCTACCCCGTACCCCGCGGGACGGCCACATCGCAGTACCGGAAAGTGACAGAACGCGCGGTCGAAGGTTGGGTCGAGCGAGGACAGGACGGAAGGGATGTGCTCTTGCTGGGCGTCTAGCGCTTCGTCGGAGGACTGCGACGACGTCATGCATATCTCTCGGTCACTGTATGCGCAGAGGCTCTCTTGAAGACGATGAGCGAGTATGACAACGTCTGCTGCAAGTACACTCGCGCTACTCACCCAGCATGCCGCATCGCGGGAAGAGCCCAAACGCCGCAGCGCGCTCGCGACCTGTCAACATGTCGACTTGCCGCAAACACGGACCGAGCCTCTCTCCTCCCAACGCGTGCACGTCCGTCGTCGTCTTCCATCATCCACGCACCTTCTCCGCTATCGCTCCCATCTCTCCCATCTCCCCCGATAGCACACACACCAGCCCAGACGATTGCGCCCCAGTCCCAAACAAGCAAGTGCACCCAGTCATCCCTCGCCCGCGTTCCCAGCGCCAGCGGTCGCCGCGCGGTCCCGTGCGGTTCTAGCGGGACGCAGAAGGCGTCGCGGAACAGTTCGACGCGGTGAGGGCGAATCAGCGCGCGCAGGAGCTTGAGGAGAACGGCGCTCGAGAATGGGGTCCGTATGTGCCGGCGCAGATCTGCCAGGATTCCAGACTTTCCTTCTGAAAGCGGAGGCACTCGAATCGAGTCAGGACAGGGATTTGCCAGGACAAGTCGCACGGAGGAGCGAAGGAGGGTATGCGGGCCCGGGGGAGAGGAGTGAGCGGCGCTCTTATCCGGATGAGGCAGGACGGAGGACGGACAGGCACGCGGCAATTGAGTGCGGATGCCGTTATGCGCTCGCGTGAGGACGGGGGACGGGGCGGAGGGCAGGGAGGGGCGTCACGGGTGCTCCGTGTTCCGGGTGCACTCGACAAGGTAAGGAGCCTTATCGGAGGTCGTGCTGACGATGAGGGCAGGAAGGACAAGAGTGTGCGGAGAGAGACGAGGGTAGAGTATGTCGTGAGGTACGTGTCATATCGAGCAGTCGTGTTCATGTAGTCCAGGTCATAGCACTGATCCACCAAAACTTCCAGCAGGGACGAGGACATCCGCTCGCGACAACAGGACAGGAAGGTACGCCAAGCAAATTCGTCGGAGCAGTCAGCGTTGTGCGACATGCGCGCGTGAGAGGACAAAGCACCGATCTCACTCCCACAACACCCCCATCGTACGCCTCTCCACATCCAGTCGCATCCAGTCGCATCCTCGCAAACCCAAAGCCAATCTCTGATAACCCCCAGCCAGCCAGCCACCAGAATCACACAACGCTGGAAGACGACCCTACCCAGAAAGTCCCGAGACGCCCCCAGCCCGCGCAGAACCGCGTCGTCTCGCCAGTTCATTCATTTTGGCTCCGCCTGGCCAGCAAGCGCAGGGGCCTCTGTGGCTGTGCAGCGCCCGCCGCCAACGCACCGATCAGATGAGATGCGTTCAATTCAGTCTAGAGCCAGAGGCTCAGAGCGTTGTTCTGTCATGAATTCAGCTGCGACCCTGACCTGACCTGACCTCAGGACCCCACCCTATAGCTAGAACCAGAACGACGGACCAGAAGGAGGACGACCCGTGCTTGTTCCCTGGCCGTGCCGGCGCCCGTCCGCGTGTTCTTTCCAGCTCGTACGCTGCACGCCGCGCCCCGCGCGATGGACGCGGACGGTGGAGAGCGTGATATTCGTCGGGCGTGGAAATGGGGTCCGTCCGTCCGTCCTCGCTGGACTGGACGCAATAGAGACGAGACGGTGGCGGCCAGTGCGCGCGCGCGCGACACACCAGCACACCAGCTGCAGCACAACAATAAGCACCAGCAGCGGCCCCGGCCCCAGCCCTCCTACGCGACCGTCGCGCTCGCCGTATCCGTATCCATATCCACCTCTGCCCTTGTCCTCCCGCGCCACCCGCAGCGTAGAAGCACACCACAACAAGCACGGGCACGAGCACTCGTCGGAGATGGGCAGTGGCGGTGTCCCTTGACTTCTCTCGCCCCCTCCCCTCCCGTCCCCCATTCGCCCCCTCCCTTCCTGCGTACCGTACCGTCCCGTGCCCTGGTCGAGTCTCCGCCCGAGTGGGCCCCCCCGCTGCAGCTGGAGCTGTACCGTTTCTTTCTCTCCGTCCACCACCATCTGCCTTACCTGCTCTGCTCTGCTCTGCGCTGTCCCGTCCCCGCCTCCGTCTCTCCCCCGTCGATATCTCGCCCATCTCGCCCATCTCACCTCTCACCTCTCATCTCGTCTCTCGCCACAGCGCACAGCGCGCAGATGCCCTCGCTCTCGCCCCGCCCCTCGCCCCCGCCCTCACCTTCACCTCCGCCCTCGCCCCCTTCCTCTCCCCCGCCACCCTCTCTCCCACAATCGACCGCGCCACCACCCCCGTCCCAGACCCCACCTCCGAACCCGAACCAGAACCCGAACCAGAACCAGAACCAGAACGCGCCACCGCCGCCGCCGAACGCGTTCTTCCGCTACCGGCTGCTGATCGACGGCAAGAGCCTCGCGAACTGGAAGCACAACCCCGCCACCGGGGTAGTCTTGTACGTCTCTTCCTTCTCCCCTTCTCGATTCTCGCATTCGCCGTTCTAGTCTTCGCCACCTCCCTCTTTGCTTTCGCGAGCCGTGGTTTTGCTCGCGCGCCACCGTTTCGCTGGCTCGCCACCGTTTCGCGCGCTCGCCACCGTTTCGCTCACCCGCCACCGTTTCGCTCTCTCGCCACCGTCTCGCTCGCTCGCTGACCGCGCTCGCGCTCGCCTCACAGGGACGTGAACAACGTGAACGACTACACAGAAGAGATCGACGGGCTCCTCGAGCGCTTCGATCTCCAGCCCGAACCAGAGCCCTCGCGCTCGCGCTCGCGCGCGCCCAGCCCGGAGGACCGCTCGTACGTCTCCCTCTCCCTCCCGCGCCACCCCCACCCCCTCCTCCTCCCATTGCCAAACAGGATACTGACACGCACTGTGCGTGACCCAGGGGCCGCCGCGGCCGCAAGAAAGCGAGCCACAAGTCCGTCGCGTTCGACCCGCTCGCGCGGCCCAAGGGCTCCAAGCGCCACAAGCATTCCAAGCGCTCGTCCAAGCGCGACTCCTCCTCCGACCCCTCCTTCCCGTCCGATTCTCCCGAGAAGTCCAAGGACAAGGGTAAAGACAAGGGCAAAGGCAAAGCGAAGCCGAAAGCAACGAACGAGCGCCCGTCCTCGCCGAGCAGCTGGCTCGGCGCGGCCGCGCGCAAGACGCGCGAGCTCGTCGACGGGCTCCGTCTCCGCGGCTTCTCGCGCTCTCCTCCTCGGTTTGGGTCGCCGCCGCTCGTACCGACCGAGCCGAACTCGCCTACTCTTTACGCGTCCACCTCCGCACTCTCCTCCTCGCCGAACGCGCGGATGTACGACGCCCCCGGGTGGGAGTCCGAGTCCGATGCGATGCGGCAGGATAGTGAGGATGAGGACGCGGAGCTGGAGTTGGAGGACGGGGAGATCATGGACGACGCAGAAGATGAAGAGGAGGAAGAAGAGGAAGCGTGGCGCCCTCTCCGCCCGCCGACCCCCGCACCCGCCCCGCCGCAGAGCAGCGTGCTGTTCTCGACGCCCGACTCGGGCCTGTACGACGACCTCGAGCCGTACGAGGTCTTTTGCGCCACCTCTCCCTCTCCTTCCCGTGCGCCACCATCCCACCTACACTCTGAGGCGGATGCGCCGCAAGTGCACACGGTGTCTCTCCCGACAGAGCCAGAGGCCGACCCGGCGCTCGAGGCGTACACGGTCGAGGACTTCGGGGCGTTCGGGAGGGATAGGGACACGACGGAGTTGTTGTGGAGGGAGTATGTCCGCAAGCCCGAGCCTGAGGAGCCTCTTCATGAGGACCGTACGGAGCGGGCTCCTGGAGACGTCCCGACGGAGCCGAACACCCCTGTGCAGGTCTCGCGTCCTCAGGCGTTGCCGGAGTACGAAGATCAGTGCAAAGGTGAAGACGATTGCGACGACGAAGGTGGACCAGAAGAAGCCGCAGACGGTTGCGAGGAGGGAGCGGAGCAGAACGGCGTCGGCCTCGTCCCGACGGAGCCTAACAGCCCGGTGCTGCGCTCCCAGCCGGCCGACTCGAAGGCGTTCGACGAGCAGGCGGTCGAGCTCATCCAGGACGTGCTCCGGCATGTCGAGAGCCAGCTCTCGCATCGTCCTCAGCCTCAGCCAGAGTTCGAGCACGAGCCGGAGAGTGAGATCAAGATGCCGTCGCCTCGACACGCTGCGCCACTCCCGTCCATCGTCGTCCAGGATACTCCAGAGGAAACCGACGAAGTCGTTGATGCTCTGGATATCCCGTCCCTCACTATCACCTCGCCTACGCCCAGTCCTCCTCCGCCCGCCGCGCTCCCTCAACCCGCAACGCCACAACCTCCAACTCTGAGCAAATCCGACCTCGCGCCCACCCCAGTGCTCACACGGACACCTCCCAAGGCTCCTTCTCTCTCCTCCGCACCTCCTTCCTCTCAGATCGCAGAATCCACCCGATATGCGGTCTCCTCCGAGGTCGAGCACCACACCGCGCTGCGCCACAACGACGACTCGTCCATCAAGCGCCCACCGATTCCGAATGCAGCAGGTCCCCAAGCCCAGGGAGGGGACGCCGCGAAGCCCCGGTTCTGCTTCGCTCGGGCTAGTCCCACCCCAGATAAGCACGAGGTATGTGGGTCTGCGAGATCCATCGCTCCCAATATATTCTGATTTCGCGGTCCGCTGCGGCTCCCTTCTTATGTAGGTCCGCTCGTACGCTTCCCCCTTGCCATCTTCCTCCGTCTCTGTCTTCGCCACCACCACCACTACCAAGTCCCCCGCCGAAGCCGCCGCTGACGACGTGACGAAGATGTTCCCGACCCTGTTCTCCCGCCACCACCACCAGCAACCCCTCCCCATCGTCCCTCCCCCGCCGCCCGTCGTCGTGTACAGCATCCCCGTCGTGGACATGTCGGTCTGCGAGTCCGACGCGATGGACGTCGAGATGGACATCGACGCCCCCTCCTACTCCTCCTACCCCTCCTCATCATTCACCCCCTTCTCCTTTTCCTACTCCTCATCATCATCATCATTCTCCTCCTTCCCCTCCTCCTTCTCCCTCATCCCGCAGCCCTCCTACCACCACCACCTACCCCGCCACAACCACGCGTGGCGTCCGCCCACGCACCCCTACTCCCAGCGCCTCGTCCCCGCACACGGCCTCTCGACGCACCGCCGCCTCAGGGCGCTCGTCCGCACGCTCCTCTCCTCGCCACAGAAGCCCGTGCGCACCCCCGGCGCGCGGCGCCGCCACGGCGCCGTCTCCGTCCTCCAGGGCCAGCGCCAAGAGCTCGCGTCGCGACGGCGGCTGAAGCGGCGCGCCGTGTCTGTGCGCAGGCTGAGGCGGCGGGAGGCGAAGGCTTGCGCTGCGTCGAGGATGCAGGTGCAGGTGCAGACGCAGAAGACGGAAAAGATGGAGCGCCACGTTAGGTTCCTCATAGACGCGGACGAGGAGATGTCGGACGCGTCCGACTCGTCGGCCCAGCGAGGCTACGACTCTGACGGCGACGCGGACATGGGCGGCGCCGCTTTCGCGGGACCAGCGCGCGTGGCGCCGTTCACCACTGAACGAGAGCGTGTAGACTTTTGGGCCTACCTCAGAGACAGCGCCGCGTACAAGCCCGCGGCCGTCGAGGACGTGAAGACCGCTCCCACTGAGGGCGTGGCCTCGAGCGACGCCGTGGCGCACCCGGCTCAGCCGGTCGGCGACGCGACGATGGCCGTCTCAGACACCTCGTCCGCGGTCCTGACCGTCCCTGAAGTTGCGAAGCCTCAAGAAGTTGAGGTGGTCGCTGCCGCGGCACCTGTTCTCCCTCCATCTCCAGTTGAGCCCGCCGCCACATCCCCGCCACAAATCTCCCCTCCAGCGGTCATCCCCGCCCCTGCTCTCCCTCCATCCCAGCCCACTACCGACGCCACGCCCGCTCCGCCCGAGGCAGCACCCGTCCGCGCCGCCACACCCGCACCCGTACCTCCTCCCGTCATTGCCGCCCAGGTCTCGGTACTCGACTATGGCTCCGCGCCCGAGCCTGTTGCGCAGGAGGCTTCGAAAGCCCAGAAAGCTTCGAAGGCCCAGGAAGCTTCGAAGGCCCAGGACGATGATGAGGACGATCCCTCCCAGTGGGAGACGATCATCCCTCATCCTCAAGCCTCGCAACCTGCCGCGGCGCCACCGGTGCAACGGGTAGCGGATGCACCCAAGCCGCCGCCTGTCTTCAAAGTCCCCGAGCTCCCAAAGAAAGTGTTGATGGCCGCGCAGGCCTCGAAGGAGACGACTCCGCCGGCGAAGACGGAGTGGAAGGCGCAGGACAACGACTCAGAGAAGGAGGCAGCGCTGCGAAGGCTCGCGCAAGCGTCCCGCGTCTCCTCTGGGGCCCCGAAGGGCGGGATGTCCCCGTCCCAGCGGAAGGCGGCGAAGCTCGCCGAGGCGGCTGCGGCGAGGAAGAAGATCATCGAAGATGCGATCGCAGCGACGAGGTGAGTTAGCTGCGTTTACTGTTTTACGTACTCGTCTGACGATGTTGATTTTACCAGGAACTTGAGGCCTGCTGAGAAGTCTTCTCAACAGGCAAGTCCTGCACGTCAGCAAGAAGCTCACCAGGACGCATCCCATCGCCCAGTGCAACCCGCTGAGGACTCGCAGATGGCGGAAGAGCCCGCGCCGCTTGACAAGGGCAAGGGCAGGGCTCTCACATCCGTCACCGACGGGCCTGCTCCGCCAGTTGACCCTCCAACAATCGATGCCGAGGTCGATATGGAGCCAGTGCTGCAGCTGCTGACACCCGAGGAGCGGGAGCTCAACAGGAACCCCGCCTTCTGGGAATTCTGCAAGCAGACAAAACCCTCCCGCTCTCCAACGACCGCCTCGTACCTCGACCGGCCTGGTTCCAGCCGGCACCAGAGCGCCTGTGCGTCGGTGTACGCTCCCGCGAAGCAGGTCGGCACGATCGTGCACAGCGCGACGATCAGGTATATAGCTTGTTTGCGCTTGATTACGTACATGAGCTCATATGGCGGCCCCTTTCAATTTGACAGGTCTTCGCGTGACAAGGGTCACGACGGAGATGACACGGGCCTCGCGGGAGAGAAGATCCTCGTGGACGTCGAGCCACCCGCAGTGTGCGACCAGCCGTCGCCGCAGACCGAGCTTGCCGTCGAGTACTCGCCGGCCAGCCCTTTGGACTGGGACGTCGAGGACTTCGCGAGCAGTCCGGCTGCGGAGAGATGGGAGCCGCTGCAGCCTTCTCCGGCGAAGTCTGAGTTCGAGTACGTGCTTCTCCGTATGTACTGCCTATTTCGCTTACGCCCTCCTTCCCACGTAGCTCGCTCCCGATCCCAGTGATCGAGATTACTCCTCCTAGCCCATCACTCCCACCCACCCCAGCAATAGCGTCGCCTCCGCCTGCCCCTCTGAGCATTTCTCAGGCCGTACAATCGCCCGCAGCGTCGCCAGTCGTCAAGGACGACGATGACGATGAGGACTTCCCGGAGCCGCTTTGGCCCAGGACCCCGTCCACGCCGTCTGCACCGCGGGAGCCGCGTCTAGCGCGTCCGCTGCCCAAGCGGATCGCGCGGCAGCCAGCCCCGAAGCTCGTCGTCTCGACCTGGTCATCGCTTACTGGCGCTCTTGGAGAAGAGAGTCCTCTGAACAACACCCCGAACACCAGTGCTGGCAGTACTGTGGCGCAGACTACTCCGCCACCTCCCTCCCCTAGCAAGCCTGCTGAAGAACCTGCTAAGGCGAGCGATGGGGACGCCGACGACCTCCCGAGCCCTTGCGTGTCCTTGTACTCGGAGGACGAAGAGCCGATAGCGTGGAAAACTGTTGCCGCGGACGACAGTGCAGCGCAGGCGTGCATGGTCGCTTCGGCACAGGCCGTTCACGATCTCGCGTCCCCGGAACAGCACCCTCGTCAAGCTTTTGACTCACTTGCCGAAGTCGCGGGGGACGTTCTTGGCAGCATGCTTCCAGCGTCCTCTCCGGCACCGATGAACGACAGACGGGAAGACGAGACCGACGCGGTATCGGCACTCCTAGCTCTCAGCGCGGGAACTTCTGCGCCTCTCCAGCACTCGTCCTTGACCGCGCCTGACCTGGACGCTCACACTCAGTCGTCAAGTGACGGGCCACCGCCGTTCGCGATGAACGTGGAGGAGAACGCAGCGTCTCACGTCGACGTGAACGTGGACGTCAAGGAGAATCAGGCTGCGCTCCCCGCTCATCACCAGGCTATGGACAGCTGGACGTACTTCGAGACTCCTGCCCCTCCACAAGCCATTCCACACGAAGGCTCCCTCGCTGGCAGCGTCAGCAACGTTGTCGGTCCCTTCTTCCAATCCGATCCAGCGAGCTTGTCGTACGAGGAGATGGCCGACGAGATCGCCAATACCCTGGCTGAATTGATTGCAAGGGAAACCCTCCCGCCTGAGCTATCCGATGCTCTCATGGATGGGTTCGAGACTCTCTACGATTCCGATTGGAACCCGATGGACGTGCAATTGGACGCGCAGCGGACAGGTGAGCTTTCCCATGTCTTGCTTCGTGTGGGTACCGTACACTGATGACATACCGTCAGGCGAGAGCAATCCGATGGGCTTTGCTCCGATGTCTCCCGTGTTCGAGGACGAAGGGGAAGAAGAGTCGATGCCCGATTCCATCCATGTCGACTCAGAGTCGCCTTTCGTCGCTCCTTCGGACGTGATGGAAGCGTTCATCCCCGAGGCTCAGAACGAGGGCGTGGATATGGCCTCTGATCTCGACGATCATTCGTCTTCCGAGGAGACCGTCCGCGGTAGTGTTGAGACTCCAGCTCAGCCACCGCCTGACCTCTTCCATCCTGCAGAGCGTGTTCGTTCAGACGACGACGTCCGCGCTGCTACGTCTCCTCGCGCAGAACAAGCCGGGTCTTCCGCGAACGGCTCGGAGTCTTCAGAGTCTCTGTGTACGGCTACGGCTTTGGCTGTTCTCACTCCAACAATCTCCACTCCAATCGACGAACCCGCTCCGGTTTCTCCTGCGGCTCCCCACGGATCTTCCCGTACAGAAGACCAAAGTGAGGAGGCGGAAGTAGAAGCATTGCTCGTTTCCGAGACTGTACCCGCCTCTGAGGAGAATCGACACCTGGTTCAAGATGTGTCGCTCGCCCTCGAGCCACCCCCTCATGTCCCGGATGCGGGTGTAGATGCCACGGAGGTTCCGCAGCCGCGCGAAGCTCAG
Source organism: Trametes cingulata (assembly GCA_022385765.1). Lineage (NCBI taxonomy): Eukaryota > Fungi > Basidiomycota > Agaricomycetes > Polyporales > Polyporaceae > Trametes > Trametes cingulata. The sequence continues at coordinate 423,085 of MU278007.1, forward strand.
GAGGTTGACGAGACCAAGGAGATAACGCAAGCGGCTGCGACGCCTGTACCGCCTGCAACTGCTTGTGAGCCGCCGGCTGAGGTTGTGGACCAGGAGTCGAAAGGTGAAGACGATCTTCACGTCGGTCCGGTTTGCCCCGAAGACGGAGTTGAGGTCAAGCATGAGGACAAGGCTCCAGAGCAGGAGTCGAACGGTGACGAATGTTCGCTCCCTACATCGTCCCCGTCCCCTTCCCCAGCCTCGTCACCACGCAGGAGTCGCTTCAGGTCTCTCTCACCTACTGCTCAGGAAGCAGTCCGGAGATACATCCGAGGGACGCCGCCCTCCCCGGTGGAGGAGAAACAGCCTTATTTGAGGCTGTCTCGGCCTGCGCGCATCCACAGAACGAGGGAATATCGACGGGAATGGTGGAACTCGGTCAAGGAACTTCCCGAGCCTATCCTGCTTGACGCTCTCTCTAATGCGAGCTCCCCGGAGTCTTCATCTTCGGAGGTATGGCACACTTCTCTGCATGCTAGCCACCGCCATCGGTACTCACGCGATTTGAATCACACAGTCTGACCGTAGCCCTACGCGGGACGTGCCGCAACGGCTTCTGCCCCGAGTAACTTCTCCATTTCCGGAGGTTCCAAGATACTCTACAGCGGAGCAACCGCGTCCAGTGCCACCGCCGCCTGATCCTGGTTTACCTCCCCGCGTTCCACGTCAGAGGCCTCCCCAGCGCCCTCCTCCTGCAGAGCCTCCTCGGCCAGATGCGCGGCCTCGTCAGGAGAACTCAGGACAGCCAGCCGCTCGGTCGTCGTACAAGCCTCCATCATACGCACCACCGCCGGTTCCCGAGGTATGTATAACGGTTCTACACTGATGTTGGTATAATCTCACTTCGACTCGAACAGCCTCCGCGGCAAGAGAGGCCGAAAGAAAAGCCCAAGAGGAAGAGCGGCAAGGACAAACGCGAGAAGTCGCAACGTCCTGCGGAGGACAAGCCTGCCGGCTCCAATGGCGACAAAAAGTCCCGTGGCACCAAGTCTAAGAAGGCTCGTGCTGCGAATGCCGAGGATATACCTCGCGCTCGGCCGTCTTACCCGCCGCCTGCGCCCAGTTCTCCACGGCCTCGTTATCGCCATTCCTTCCAAGACCGTCAATGGGAGGACGGGATGGATTATCGGGCGGGCGCGTCAGGGCCTCGCAATCCACCGTCGCGGTCCTCGGGCTCCACCGCGAGCTTTGCGGGAGAAGGCAGTCCGGAACCTTCCTCCAGGACGAAGGACGGTCAAGGACGCATTGAGGACGTCCCGTCGCCTGACTTTAGCTCCCTCCTGTGGTTCCTCTGTCTCTATTGGTGCTGGTGGTGGATCTCATCCGCCATCTGGCCATCTGTTGTGTCGTAGTGTACGCTGTCGTGCTCTGAGCTTTCTCGCTGTCAACTTGTATTTCTAGCTGTCTGGACTCTGCTGTCGTCGTCTGTGCTCGTTGCTCTGGCTGTATTTGTGCTCTCGTGGTTCCTGTTGTCTTGGGATTTGTATCTGCAATCGATCTTGGCTTTGTGTTCGGTGCTCTCTATACCGCCTACCGCGTGCTGCTTATCTGCGAACGGATTCTGGGGGAACCCTCATGCCCTCTGGTGATGTGTGAGGAGAGTGATCCACTCCTCATTTTTGGAACTCGCCCCTAGTCAAAGCGTTCAGATGAGGCAGATCACTCGCCCGATCGCAACGAGCCCAACGTCCAGGGCTGCGCAACTCACGAGATGGCTCGGAACAACCGCGGCCTTATCTGCACAGCAGCGAGAGTACCCCGCACGTCCCTGGTACGGTAAGGTGCGTGTACCATGACCTGCAGCCAGGGTGTATTCAGTCCACCACACGTACCTGTGACTCATCGAGCAGCAGATGGCGCCGTGGCAGCGCGGTAGACGTGCTATGTCTACACCACAAGGCTCGCCATATCCTCGCAGGGATCAGCGTTTCATAGCAGTACCGCTAAGGGCTTGCGACTGCTGAGGAAGTCCTAGGAGGACGTCGAGATTCTGCGCATTGGCCGGATTAGTAAGTCGTCGCCTCGGCCATACGACGGCACCGACCAGGAGGTCGCGAGGGCCTCAAGGCCGTACAGCTGAGCTCGAAGGGCAGAAGCATCGGTGCAGAGTATCTTGTAAGCAGTACGTAGGGTTTACGAGACGAGCGAATCACCAGCCGCATGCAGGGCACGGCAGCGCCGGGTCAGCCGATCTGGGTGGGAGATCTTACATTGAGGGACTATCCGTCGGCAGCAAGGCCTGCTTCGTACACAATTGCTTGAGCCACAAATCCGAGATAGGACGTAGAAAGAATGTCTGGAAAGCTGTAACAACAGATCTTCACAAATCAACTGCAGAGAGGCAGCGGGACCAGAGAAGGGCGGCATGTGAGTCGAGCACCGGGACTCGCTGCGTCGGAAGGCATCAAACCCATGGATGACAGATGGCTTGAGCTACATAGAATTGATGTGATATTCTACAGACCAGACGAATCATGAGCTTGCACATCATTGTACTCGGAACGGAGACATACCCAAACCTCATGCGAGACCCTTCTTGCGGAAGAAGTAGCGCAGACCGTTCGCCTGTGTAGACCACACCCCTCGCCCAAGCTCCACCAGGCGGTCCACGTACTCGTCCAGTAGGGCGTCTGCACTGATGATGAAATCGAGATCGGTAGTGAACAGGTATCTCCCCGTCCTGCGTTCGCCTCCAGACCGCAGCTCGCGCCAGAGGCCGCGCAGCCCCTCGAGGTACTGAGCCATCGTGGCAGAACGCGGTCCACTCCCAACCCCTTTCGCGATGGCGTAGAAGGTGCCGCGATTCGAGTGCATCACGCGTGGCTTGTAGAGAGCGAGGGACTCGGAGACTGCGTCGAGCAGGTACACGAGGTGGGCGGCAGGGAAGCACTCCACATGCGACAACTTGGCGACAATGGTACCGCCGCGTCGCACCGAGCTCAAGGCAATGATGAACTGCGCAATGAGAAGCGAGTCCCGATAGGCGGCGCGGGCTGCTTTCTCCTCTGTCGGCGAGGCAGCAGACACGGGATAGCTACGCAAAGCGTGTGCGTCGAGTATGACCAGGGAGAAACGCGCATGGAAGTCTGTAGGGAAAGCCTGGGCTACAACCTGCTCCGTCTCCGGAGAGCCGCAGAGATTGTAGAGCAAGATGTCCTGGTAAGACGTCCTGTAGCGACGCCGATGCCACGGCTGAAGCGCAAGACTATAGCCGCCGGCCGAGAATGGGAGCGTTATGCCAACCCCGATAGCATCGCTGTTCTTCTCAAGAACACACGCGCTGAAGCCACCGGGAGCGCACCTGCGAATCATGTTAGTAACAGCCCTATGACACGATGGAGTATAACCGACCCGACGTCAAGAAACTCGAGAGCACCAGAGGTAGGAATGAAGTGTGCCGCATCATCCAGCTCGCCCATGAGGGCTTTCATCTGCTTGTACCAGTACCAATTGACGCGGGGATTTTGTTTGTCTGCTACTTCGCGTAGAGACGTGAAGTGGTCATTGAGCCGGTCATCTTGCCAGCCCTGGTGCTAGCGATGAGTTCTCCGCGAATGCATGCGCCTACCGTGACAAGCCTACCTTCTTCCTCAATTCTAGCAGTTCCTCCAGCTCCTCCACGTGTCTTCGCTCAAGGATAGCAAGAGCGCCGAGCTTATGCAGGCCAGGATCATCAGGATCCAGCCACTGTTGCTGCTGCATGGTGTGTTGCATATCAAGGTGCGCGAGATGTGGTTGCTTTCAAGGTACTTTTGATGCCTAGACGATGCGTACACATATAGCACCAGGAGGCTACCGCAGCACAAGAAGCATTCACTTTGGGTCGAGTATGAATCTCAGGCCTAGAGAGGAAGGATTGACCAGAGATGTTTGACGCTAGTCAACCATATCAATTCGTAGACATTCAAGTCCTGAGTTATGTTCGTTGTGAGCGTTGCACAGAAAGGCAGCAGTAGGTCGCAGTAGGTTGTGTTCGTGGTCACTGTCATGGTCAGGACGACGCTGCAAGTCGTGGCCAGAGGGATTGCGGCTTAACTCCGTTGGGGAGGGGTTCCTGGGGTCCTCCTCCAGGACGGCCCGAAGCCCCGAAGACCCTTCTCGGGTCGCCTATGGTCCAACTTGAACTTGGGCCTTTCGCGACTGCCAACCTCACCGGAATGGCTGTTGGTTGTTCGACTTATGACACAGGCTCGAGTCCGGACTCTTTATCATGGATTCTGGCCGCCAGCAGCACTCGTCTCTCATCACTAACAGAGAGTGTCCATCATCCATAGAGATACAGATATACAGTATTATGCAGATACGCAGGTATCTTCGACAACAGGTACCGACGACTCGCAGGTACTGAGACGCACAACATTAACGGGGAGGCACCGACCATGTCCGTGGACCCTCTAAACAGACCCAGGTAAGCCATGCATGCCCTTCTTGCCGAAGAAGCGGCGAAGACCATCGGCCTGCATCGCCCAAACGCTCTCGCCGAATCCAATCAACTTGTCCAAGTTCCCCTCGCCGTCCAGGATATCGTCCGCGCTGACGACGAAGTCCAGGTCGGCCTCGGTCAAGCCCCTCGCGCCGCCTCCCGGTCCTCCGTACCGTAGCTTGTACCAAAGGGCCTTCAGCTGCTCGAGGTAGAACTCCTTCAAGAGCGTCGCGTCCTCGCCAGCCCCGACGCCCTTCGCGATGGCGTAGAAGCTCGCGCGGCTGGCGTGCATAGTGCGCGGCTTGTGCACCACGAGGGACTCGGAGATGTCCTGGAGGAGGAACAGGAGCTGGGCGGCGGGACAGCCCTCGATGTGATCCAGCTTCACGACGATGGCGCCCCCGGAGCGGACGCAGCTCAGTGCGATTATCAACTGTGAGATGAGAAGGGCGCCGGTGTACGCTCCGGCGGCTTGGTTGGGCCATGGAGTCGGGGAGTAGGTGCGAAGGGGATGGCCGTCGAGCAACACGAGCTGGAAGCGGTCGAGGAACGCAGTCGGGAGCGTGGGCCCGACATCGGAGTGACCCTGGGCATTGTCCTGAACTGGGCGGAAGTCGTACTCGAGCATGTCTTGCTCGACATATTCGTAGCGCGGCCAGAAGATGGGCTCGAGGAGGAAGGTGTGGCCTCCCTGCGACTCCGGGAGAGAGAGACCGACACCCCGTGCTTGCGGATTGGTCCGAAGGACGTGGGCGCTGAACCCTCCGGGGGCGCACCTGCATGTCTCAACGTCAGCGAAGGCTATAGTGCCACGTAAGAGATGACACATACCCAACGTCCAGAAATTCGAAAGGCTCAGACGGCAATATGAAGTGCGCCTCGGCGTCCAGTTCGCGCATGATGCGCGCCATGCTATCGTACCAGAAGTACTTGGCTTCGGGAGGCGGGTTGTCCGCGCGATGACGCTGGGACCTGAAGGCGTCGTCCAGACTGTCTTCGGACCAGCCCTAAATGATGGGTACGTCAACGCTTCTATTCGAGACTGCGAGCAAGGAGACCATAACGGAGTACGTACGAGCTTACGGAGCCATCTCAGCTCGTGCAGGCTCTTGACGTCCCGTCGCTGCAAGATCGCTCGCGCATTAAGCCGACGTTCGGTATAAACAGGGTGAGTATGGCCCTGAGCAGGAACAGGCATGATTGCAAGGTGAATGGGTAGGGTAGAAACGATATGGAGAGTCTCTGGTTGGGATGAACGTGGTTCGAGGAAAGGATGATGATCCCCCAGCATACGCGGACGGCGCTCCTATAAGCTCGTCGCTGCAGCACTGCGGGCTGCAGCGACTGCAGCACACCGACGGTGCAGCGTACGGCGGGTCCGCCGTGCCGGGGACCACGTCAAGACGGTCGCGAGCTGCAGCGCGAACCTGCCGCAGCATCGAGGCGGGTCACGTGCGCGCGATATATCCTTGTGTCCAAGCATACTTGTTGGGTGAGGGCTTCGCCCCCCGATCCGATTCCACGATGAATCATATTTCGAGCTCAAGTAGCTGGTTTGTGACGAAGCGATACATGATATCTGAATCTAATCCCCGCGCGTGCGTTTCAACCACGTCCCTTCCACGGTGTCATCAGCAAAGTAGCCAAATGACATGTAGAGCATTATAGGGCTCCGTTAGCCTCGTAGTGTGCTGCAGCCATAGCAGTCGGCCACCATGGGCTGCAGCTAGCCCATGGACTCTATTAGGATTCCGTGGAATCTTGTAGGCTGTTGCAGCACTCACCTGCCCGTCGGACAGCGCCCTGCAACAATGTGCGTGAAGTCTGACAGCGCGCTACAGGATAGCATATTCTACCTGACAGCGCGCTGCCAGGCAACCTATCCAGTCTGATAGTGCTCTACATTTGAGTTGCATCATTGACTGCTACGCCCGACAGGACACTATGAAGGCTACAATGCACTGCCAGGCCTGCAAGGCTCTGCAGTGCTTGTCGGATCGCAGCCGTACACTATATAGTGGTTGGAATGGATTTTCTGGGCAATGAAATGTTATGCCGTATATAATCCTTCGTTACAAGTAGGATAAACCAAATTTATTCAAGCAAGTGTACAATACAACAGTGTGTATTACAATCTAAAGTAAACACCAGAGCCTTACCGGTATTGCGTGACATGCCCGCTGCATCTCGTGCGGAGCCCAAGTGCCAGTAGATGTTCTGAGCGTCAATGCACTCGGGCATGAGCGGACTTGCAGACGAGGTTGCGGAGAGCTGGTGGCAGACATAATCACATGAAATGCCAAGTGGCAGATCCAGACCTACCTTGTGTAGACGAAGGTTCAACTGGCTATATGCACCTATATGCACCTATATGCACCTATCTTCATCTGACAGGTCGTAGGGCGTTACTTACAGATAATTGGGCAATGAGAAGCCTACCGTTTAGGGTTAGATAGGGCCAGCCCGGCTTTGCAGTGAGAGAATGGGCCCAGGCGATAGAAGAACTCGAGTCCGCGTCCGATTGTCCCTCTTAGTGGCCGCGCGTGAGTTTGACGTACCTATGTGTAGCGCGCTCTCATGGTGTGAGCTGTTTGTAGGCCCGAGTCTGGATGAGCCCGCTTGAGTGGATAGAGATGCAGAGACGAGGGCGGAGGGACTTGTAGAGGCGAGAGCGAGGGGAACAGAGCGAAGTCGACTCGTCTTATGAGCGAGAGCACGGTGGAGCAGGAAGGAAGGAGGCGCGGAGTTTCAAGAACGTGCCCAAAAAGGCATGTAACTTACCAAAAATGGCATTGGCCTGTGGCGGAAACGCTGGTACTCGCTCCCTCGAAGTCTTCCCTGCCATGCATATTCGGTTCTGCGGCTTTGCGCTCCTCCGCGTACTCGAAATGCATCAGGAACATTTTACAGGCGTGCGCGACAGCATTCAATATTCAATGGCATGAGTAACCCTTACTGCGAGGTCGGGAAGCGGAGTGCTATGAATGTTCGTCGTATACGATGCTGTGATACATGTTGATGCAGCAGAATGGTAGTCAGGGACTAGTACTACTAAAACATGGCAGTGTGTGACAAGAGCTATTAGTATATAGCCGTGCGGGACGATGTGCTGCAGTTAGTATGCAGAGGCCTGCGGGGCACAAGCCTGGGACGACGGGCGCTTACAGCGCGCTGCCTCCCTCGTAGCGCCCGGTAGAGCGCTGCATGCAGATCGCGCTTTTGCTGATGGTTGAGCACCTTCACATTCTCCTGCGGAGGCTCGTATGTGGAGCTGTAGGTGCAGCCGGGCTCCTGGCAGCGCGTACTGGTAGTCTTGTTGGCGGAATCGTGGGATATCTTGAACGTAGACAAAGCATGACAGGCTGGGCACTGGGGCGGAATGTTTGTGCCGTACGGACGGATTGTCGGGCTGGTCCAAAAGTATTCAGCGACCGTCACGGCACCGCCATCTCCGTCAGGGCTCATGACGATGACGCGGCTGTGCCTCCCGAGGTCGTGCGACTGAGCGAGCACGTTACCCAATTGGACCTCGCTGAAGGTGACACCTTCAAGGACGAATCTGAGCATGTATCCAATGAAGAACGAAGTCGCCAATGCCGCCTGGAACGCTCCAGCTTGGAACGCCAAAAGGCGGGTGACTTGCAGGCTGTGAAATGTGTCAGTGCGCGCAGTCTGCGTGATTGTAGCCGGACTACCTCTCGCAGTGGGCCTTGAGCTGGGCATACGCTGGCGCAGAGGCTATGATGGACCCGCAGCAGAGCATGAACAGAGTGGTATCATGCATGCGCAGCCAGGGGCGAACGTCCTCCGGGATCAGGATATCAAACCACTGTTGTGAGTGTCAGTCCGGGGTCAGTTTAGATTGTACATGCATTTGAGTATGAGGTCACGCTCACGTTTCGCATGTCGTATGCTGCAAGGTTGGCACCGAAGAACGGGACACCGGTTGTCTCATGTGAATGTGTGTAGACAAACACCATGACGCGCGCATTCGAGAGTCTGTGTAGATGTCAGCGGGGGCAGGCACTGCAGGGTCCGTGGCCGACGCACTCCGCCAGCGGCCCTAGAACCCTCATGATCTCCTTCCTATGCGCCTCTCCATCCGCGTCAGAGTTCAGATCGAACTCGATCTCGTGGTAGACGAGGAAGGCTTCTTCATCGTCGACGAAGCAGGCCTTCAGTGCCTCGTGCACGACCCTCGTGACGGAGCCAGGCCCACGCAGCGTACGCAGGCGGAGGTGTATAATCCATAGCCAGCTCGTGTCGACACGTGTGTGCTGACCGACTTGATATGGCACCATAAGTTCTGCCGGCTCTGGCAGATACGGTGTCGTAGCGTCCTCGTCGTGATAGAATGCCTAAAATGACGTCAAAATGCAAATTGACAAGGAATAGCTAAGACGATGCGATACCATGTAGGGCATATTGACTGTCAAATGCACCTTGCGAGCCTTACGTGCCTGAAGGATATGGCACGACGGGCACACGAAGTACAACCTAGCCAGGATACTCTTGCGGATGGAGGCCGAAGGGACGACGTGTTCGAGACAGAGGACTCTTGGGCACCTGCAGCAGGCGACGGAGTCCCCGCCGTTTTGGCAGAGATAGCAAAACTGGTGGCAAGACGGGGGTGAGTAGGTATATAGGGAGAAACTTTGCCAATGACCTTATCCTTCTTGGGACCGCAGGCAGGCGTAGTAGCCGTCTTTCTGCTTGTCCGTTTAACATTCGTAGCACGCTTCTTCTGAGTTGCCTTGATAGACAGGCTCGCGTCGTTGGTCTTGTCTTTTACGGGGCCTGACAAGGGAATTCAGCAGTTGTGACCGTGGTGAACGACTTCGAGAGGAGGGTGTACTACCGCTGTACGTACTGGTTCCTTTGCGGGTACTCGTGCGCCGGGAGAGCGTCACATTACTGTACGCGCTTGTAAGAACCCGCGCCTAAGGGCGCGAGGAGGTGTT